>JAIUZE010018608.1:0-11673 GCA_022085475.1 Heliosperma pusillum
TTCATATTTCGTATTAAATCCGTCCTAATTTATATTTCTAGAATCTCCTCTTCGCTCTCCATCTTCAAGTACGGTTTATTTTCAATTCCGACAAAATCGTTTTCAACACTTTAATTATGGAAAATCAAGTTTTAATTCTAATAATGTTTTTCTTGTCATTTCTTATAGGGAAGATTTTGAAGACGAGTTTGGTGACTCGTATATATTAGGGGAAGATTAGAAGACGGGTTTCTTAGTTTATAATTCTTATTTTGGTGCTAATTGATTTTTCTAAGCTAAGGTAACGATTCTGAGTTACTCGACGATATAATGTCACATAGCCTTAGTTTCTTAGGTTTTAGTTCATATTATGGTTACTAATGATTTTTAGTAGTAACATGTTAAGTAGTATGATTTATATGTTGTATGGAATTTTTAATATGTTAGTGTTCTAGACATGTTAGTATGATTTAATTATAATCATGATTTTTGTATGATTGATGGTGGAATTGGATGTTTAAAAATGGATGTTTGTTAATTAAAAACATGTTAGAATTTAATTGGGGTGGTGGTTGTTGTGGCCGTGGAGGTGGCCGGGTATGGTGGTCTGTGAACCGGCCGGTTCAGGCTGGTCAGACCGGTTCAGGCCGGTCCAGCCGGTCTGGGTTGGTCTATGGTGGGTCCGGGGTTTGGTCTTTGGGTTGTGTCGATGTTTGATTGTTATGTTGTTGTTTTGACGGGTTTTAATTATGATAAGCATGCGGGAAATAATTAGAAACGGGTTTTATTAAAATTGTCAAAACAGCCATTTTTAGCCAAAACAGGCCCGTGGGCCCATCCAGGCCCATGTGGGGTCCGGCCCAACTCAGCCCGTGGGTCCCACTTTGGGACTTGTGACGGTTTTTGAGTTATCGTCATTTTTTATCGCGTTTTGTAATAATTAGCAAGCGAGAAATATTAATAAGTAAAATATTTAATTAAAAAGGTTTTTCATTAAATTATTATTTCTCACATGTTAGAAATTATAAGACGAGATCGTAGGTTAATTTAATATCCTTTTAGTCAAACGGGTTTTGGGGTATGATATAATAATTCACATGTTAGAAGTCTTAATAAAATAACATGAAATGAATATGTTGATTTTATGTCTATGTGGAAAAGACTCTGGTTCTAGCCGGTTTGACCAAACGGGTTTGGTCAAACTAAGATCTAGTCAGCCCCGTTTTGACTGATGACCCGTCGCGGGACTCGGGTCGGGGATTTGTCTTCAAGTAAGGTTGTATTAATTAATGAATTAGCCTTAGTAGATATGAGGCGATATGATATTTGATTATTATTTATATGCAATTAGTCACATGATAGGATGTTTTTCCCGTGACTGTTTAATTATATGGTTGGTGTCGTGTTGACTAAGTACCCATAGAGAATTATGAGTATATGGCGTATTGACCATTCTAATTCTAAATGAGTATCTTGGACCATGACATTGATCGGCCTTACCAACTTTAACGAGTATATGTTCACCACTGATAGCGTTTGTGTCACTGGCCTGGGCCTTTTGATACCAAGCCGGGGGCATGGCATCCTAAGAGTTTCCACTTTGGGGAAGGGAGCCAGCTTAAGTACTAGCCATCTCTGCTTAGGGGGTCGACTAGCAGAGTTTCTCATGTACGGTTATGTAATGAGACAGGGAATGGGTTAGCTGTTGTCGCTAGGTCTGATCAGTCTAGGGCTAGGATGTTTTCCTACCTTGTGGTATAGACTCGAGGTACAGATGACTATTGGCCGTCCTAGGAACTTATGCCTGTTTGTAGAAGGATTGGTCTTTCATGTTTGTATGATTCTATGAGTTCTAGAAGGTGAGATGCAAGCCGGCTAGGATTGATAGGGTTTGGATTACCGATTGTTAACTGATTCACATGATTACGTGTTGATTAGGGTTTGAGTGTATCAGGGCCATGTTACGTGGTAACCGCTGAGCCAGCATACCAGCTTCCCTACCTCTTGTTATATTTTATTATCAGATTCACATGATAACTTTCATATGCTAGGTTATATGTTAGTTATTTGTTTCATAACATGAAAAGCATATCCTATATGTTTAAGTTTTGTATTTCCCATATACATTGCTTTTATGTTATTCATGTTTAATTAAATTCGACATTTCGTGGCTGGGAGAACTCGGAGTTACTCCCCACTGACTGTGGCTTCCGTGTGTATATTTAATGCGGTCGAACAGGTGGTGATGCATATTTTGGGTACATTGACGAGCTAGCGAGCGAAGTATTTACCTTGGACCTATATTCGGTTCATAGTTTGTATATTATTATACACTCTTTTATTTCCGTATTTATACGGGAGATATGTCTTCCGTCTTGTATATTTCTTTTGTAGAATATTATTTCCGTTTTGTAATGACCCTTTGTATTTTATGACACCTTCGTTATGTTTTATTATCTTGTATGTATTTAAATAATTTTTTTTTCTTTCCGCAAATTTGAGGGTGTCACAGTTGGTATCAGAGCTATTTTGCTCCCGACGCACGTTTGTGTACCCTTGCATAAATAACTTGGCCTTAATAAAATAATAAACTTGTGAGATAGAATGGTAGGATGGGTAGATTAGGATTATGTTGTAGTCTCTTTGTGCTTGCTAAATGATAAGTACTAATCTGTGTTTTATTTTGCAAGATGCCTCCGAGAATTGACAACACGATCTTAGCAGCTCTTACCGTTATTATCCAAAACCAGCAAAACCAGCAAAACCAGCAAGCAAATCAGATTCCTAATCCTATTCCCGATCGTGAGAGACACGGGAGTTATACGTGGGTTGCTTCACAGCTATCGAGAAGCCAAGCCAAAACCTACGATGGCGAAGTTGATCCCGTTAAGCTTTCTGTGTGGTTACGAGAAATGGAAAAGAGTTTTTCTCTTTATGATGTCCTTGAAGAGGATAAGGTTCGTCTTGCTTCTCACTTCTTAGAGAAGGAAGCGGATCAGTGGTGGACTCTTTCTGGTCCTACCGCTAAGTTGGAGCTTAATTTTGGGTGGGCTCGTTTACGTGAGCTCTTGGAAGCGAGGTTTTACCCCGATGAGTTGAGACAACAAAAGCTGAAAGAGTTTATGGATTTCAAGCAAGAAAAACTATCAGTTCAGGAGTTTACTACCCGGTTCAATGAGTTGGCTCATTATGCCACTCGACTTATTAGGGTAGAGGAAGACAAAGCCTTCTGTTATCTGGGAAAGCTTTCTCCCCAGATAAAGGGGAAGATCAGTAGAGGTTCTACTTCTTTTGTCTCGATCTATAATGATGCCATTTGGGCGGAGAGTTCTATTCGGGAGATTGCCGAAGAGGCTCGTACTTCTTATGTGGCGCCTAATTCTTATGGCAAGAGACCACTTTATCCTGCTTCCCGACCTTCTTTTTCTCCATCTTTTCCAAACAAGAGGAGAAACTTTCAGAGTGGACCGGCAAATCAGAGAAACCGTCCATTTGTTCCGAGCAACAACAACGACCTTAAGGGTCGTATCTGCTTTACATGCAAGATGCCTATTCATCCGGGGGTTGGCTGCTTCAACAAGCCGTTTGTGTGCTTTATTTGCCAGAAACCGGGTCACAAGGCGAATGTATGTCCTGAGAGGAAGGGTACGGTTTCTACACCGGTTAGTTCTGGGCGACCTAAGGGTCGGATTTTTATTATGAGCCGAGCTGAGGCTGATGCTCAGCCAGACATCGTGACGGGTATGTTCTCCATTTATGAGTTTCCGTGTTTAATATTGTTTGATACGGGAGCTTCCTTATCTTTTATTTCCATGAGACTATCCGATAAACTACCGCTTAAAGCTTCAGTCGGAGAAACTACTCCTATTTCGTTACCGTCCGGAGATGTATTTTCATGTTCTTATCTTCATTCCGACATTCCAATATCCATAAATGGATCTATATTTCCGGCTAATCTTCTACGGTTTCCTCTTGAAGAGTTTGATATTATTCTGGGCATGGATTGGTTATCTGCTTATCATGCTCGATTTGAATGCCGTGACCAGAAAATTATTCTTAAAAGTCCTTTGGGTGCTCGTATTTCTTATCAAGGAGTCAGAAAGCAAACTAGTGTGAAATTAATCTCAGCTATGAAAATGTTGAATGTTTTGAAGAAGGGTCATCAAGCATTTCTATGTGTAGTGAATACTTCTGATTCTTCTCTTCCTTCTTTGAAGGATGTTCCTATTGTTTGTGAATATCCGGATGTATTTCCCGATGAATTACCGGGAATTCCTCCTGAAAGAGATGTTGAATTCTCTATTGATCTAGTTCCTGGAACTGGACCAAGTGCCAAAGCTCCTTATCGTATGGCGCCTTCTGAGTTGAAAGAGTTGAGAATCCAACTTGATGACTTGATTGAGAAAGGCTTCATAAGGCCTAGTGCTTCTCCTTGGGGTGCGCCCGTATTATTTGTCAAAAAGAAAGACGGTTCTATGCGAATGTGCATTGATTATCGAGAGTTGAACCGTGTCACCATCAAAAACAAATATCCTCTTCCTCGTATCAATGATCTTTTTGACCAGTTACGGGGTGCTTCTACTTTCTCTAAAATTGATCTTAGATCGGGTTATCATCAAATTCCCGTTAGGGAAGCAGATATGCCCAAGACTGCTTTTAGCTCGAGGTATGGTCATTTCGAATTCAATGTGATGCCATTCGGTTTGACTAACGCCCCAGCTATATTCATGGATCAGATGAATCGTACCTTCCGGGAGTATCTTGATAAATGTGTGGTGGTATTTATTGCTGACATTCTGATCTTTTCTAAATCTAAAGAAGAACATGCTGATCACCTTCGAACCATTTTGGGTGTTCTTCGACGCCAAAAGTGGTATGCTAAGTTCTCCAAATGTGAATTCTGGTTGCCCGAGGTATCTTTCCTTGGTCATGTCATTTCCAAAGACGGTGTTATGGTCGATCCAGCTAAAATTGAGGCAGTTGGGGATTGGAAAAGTCCGAAAAATGTGTCCGAGATTCGGAGTTTCCTTGGTTTAGCGGGTTATTATCGTCGGTTTGTGAAAGATTTCTCCAAATTAGCAAGACCGATGACTCAATTGCTAAAGAAGGAAGCAAAGTATATTTGGACTGATGAATGTGAAATTGCCTTCTTAGAATTGAAGAAGAGATGGACTACCGCACCGGTTCTAACTTTACCAGATGATGAAGCCGATTATGATGTTTATTGTGATGCTTCAAAGCATGGTTTGGGATGTGTCTTGATGCAGAATAGAAAGGTTATTGCTTATGCTTCTCGACAACTCAGGGTTCATGAAGTGAATTACCCGACTCATGATCTTGAGTTAGCAGCTGTGGTACATGCCTTGAAAACTTGGAGACACTATCTTATTGGAGTTCATTGTCGAATATATACTGATCATAAGAGCTTGAGGTGCATTTTTACTCAGAAAGAGTTGAACATGAGGCAGAGAAGATGGTTAGAGTTGGTGAATGATTATGATGTTGAGTTGATTTATCACGAGGGAAAAGCAAATGTCGTGGCAGATGCTTTGAGTAGAAAGACTAGTCATTCATTAAATGCTCTTGGTACTTTACCCGATGAACTAGTAACCGAATTTCAGAAGCTGGAGATACAGTTTGGTGGGAAAGGGTTTGATTATCTTGGTGCTTTGACTGCGGAACCTGATTTTTATCGAGAGATTCGTACTTGTTTACCGGAGGATGCTACTTTTATCGCCATTCGAGCAAAAATATCACTTGGGCAAGCTAAAGATTGTGTGGTGGATAATAATGGCTACCTTCGTTACCATGGTCGAATGTATGTTCCGAGAAGTGCCGAGTTGAGGAAGAGAATACTTGATGAAGCTCACCTTTCTCCTTATTCTATTCATCCTGGCGGTGACAAAATGTATAAAGATTTGAGACCACAGTTTTGGTGGCCTAGGATGAAGATTGAAGTAAAGGAGGATGTTAGTAGATGTCTTACTTGTCAAAAGGTGAAGATTGAACATCAAAGACCCGGAGGTTTGCTGCAACCTGTGGAAATTCCTCTGTGGAAATGGGAGTCTATTTCTATGGACTTCGTGATGGCTTTACCTAGAACTTCTAGTGGAAAGAATGCCATCTGGGTTATTGTAGACCGTCTAACCAAGTGTGCCAGATTTATACCTATCAGAGAAAATTGGAGTATAGATGTCTTAGCTATTGCCTATGTGAAAGAGATAGTACGCTACCATGGAGTTCCTAAAGATATAGTTTCAGATCGTGATCCGAGATTCAGTTCCCGATTCTGGACAGCTTTGCAAGAAGCCATGGGTAGTAAATTGTTGATGAGCACAGCTTTTCATGCCGCTACGGATGGTCAAACTGAGAGAACGATTCAAACCTTGGAAGATCTTCTCCGAGCTTGTGCCTTAGACTTTCATGTTTCTTGGGAGAAGTGTTTGCCTCTGGTGGAATTTTCTTATAACAACAGTTATCATGCTTCTATCAAGATGTCACCGTAGGAGGCTTTATACGGTAGGAAGTGCCGTAGTCCGGTTTGTTGGGATCAAGTTCAGGATGATCATATGTTGAGTCCCGACATAGTTACTGAACGAATTTGATAAGTTCAAGTCATTCGTGAACGAATGAAAGCCGCTCAAGATAGACAGAAATCCTATGCCGATGTTCGTCGTCGACCGCTTGAATTTGATGTTGAAGACCGTGTATTCCTTAAAGTATCACCCATGAAAGGAGTGAAACGGTTTGGAGAGTGAAAGGGAAGTTGAGTCCTAAATATATTGGACCGTTTCGTGTGCTTCAAAGAGTTGGTCCTGGTGCTTATCGTTTGGAATTACCTCCGAACTTGAGCAAAGTTCATGATGTGTTCCATGTTTCTCAGTTGAAGAAGTATATCAGTGATCCGAGTCATATTATTCAAGAAGAGGTGTTGGACTTGGAACCTAATTTGGCTTTGGAAGAAAGGCCGATTCGTATACTGGAAAGGGCTAACAAACAACTCCGAAACAAGGTGGTGCCCTTAGTTCGTGTCCTTTGGCGTTGTGGAAACGTCGATCCCAAGAAAACGTGGGAACACGGAAGTTAAAATGCAGCTAAATATCCCGAAGCTCTTTGTTGCAGTAATTTCCTTCTTCGTCCTCTTTCTATTGCACGATTTAATCTCTTCCGGAAGAATTCTCATCCGGTGGCCCCCTTCTATTCATCCTCTCTTATCCCCACACAACCACACCGTTCCACTCCCCCCCCCCTCCTCCGTCTTTTTATGTTTGTTGTTGAGAGAGGCTAATGTCAGTGTCTGGTCCTGGGGACGGAATTGTCTTCGACGAGCTTTAAATCGATAGCCGATAACGACCACAGAGGATCTGGAACCTAACCTGTGGACCTTAGCCACATACCGATACTCTCTGTCAGCTATCTAATGTTACCTTCAGTCACAGAGGTTGATATGATTTGCGTTTTGTGACCTGATTTTCCTTCCGCTCTCTACACGCTGTGGGTTCACACTCCATCAGTGTTGTTGTACTTATAGACTGTCTTCCTACTAACGCACTTTACAAACGCCCCCGAAAGGACACTAAAGCTGCATTACCACCTTGCTTCTCGGAGTGTCCTGTTAGACCATTTCATAGTATACAGAATCGGCCTTTATTCAAAAGCCAAATTAGGTTCCAAGTCCAACAATTTGCTTGACCTAATATGACTCGGATACTGAATACTTCTTCAACTGAGAACACATTTGGAACACATCATTGAACTTTGCTCAGTTCGGAGGTAATTCCAACGATAAGCAACAGGGACAAACTCTTTTAAGCCACCACGAAACGGTCCAATATATTTAGGAATCAACTGTCCTTTCACGCCACCCCGTTTCATCCTTTCATTGGTGATACTTTAAGGAAACACGGTCATGCCAAAATCAAATTCAAGCGGGTAGCGAACCAAAATCGGCATAGATTTCTGTCTATCTTGAGCGGCTTCATTCGTTACGAAATGACTTGAACTTGATAATGTTTCAGTTAAAACAATGTCGGGACTCAACATATGATCATCCTGAACTTGATCCCAACAAACAGGACTACGGCACTTCCTACCGTATAAAGCCTCGTATGGTGACATCTTGATAGATGCATGATAAATGTTGTTATAAGAAAATTCCACCAAAGGCAAACACTTCTCCCAAGATGTATGAAAGTCTAAAGCACAAGCACGAAGAAGATCTTCCAAAGTTTGGATCGTTCTCTCCGTTTGACCATCAGTCGCGGCATGAAAAGCGGTGCTCATCAACAATTTACTACCCATGGCTTCTTGCAAAGCCGTCCAGAATCGGGAACCAAATCTCGGATCACGATCTGAAACTATATCTTTAGGAACTCCATGGTAGCGTACTATCTCTTTCACATAAGCACCAGCTAAGAACTCTATCCTCGAAGTTTCTTTGATAGGTATGAATCTGGCACACTTCGTCAGACGGTCCACAATAACCCAGATGGCATTCTTTCCACTAGAAGTAGTAGGTAAAGCCATCACGAAGTCCATAGAAATAGACTCCCATTTCCAAAGAGGAATTTCCAAAGGTTGCAGCAAACCTCCGTGTCTTTGATGTTCAATCTTCACCTTCTGACAAGTAAGACATCTACTAACATACTCCTTTACTTCAATCTTCATCCTAGGCCACCAAAACTGTGATCTCAAATCTTTATACATTTTGTCACCGCCAGGATGAATAGAATAAGGAGAAAGGTGAGCTTCATCAAGTATTCTCTTTCTCAACTCGGCACTTCTCGGAACAAACATTCTACCATGGTAACGAAGGTAGCCATCATTTTCCACCACACAATCTTTAGCTTGCCCAAGTGATATTTTTGCTCGAATGGCGATAAAAGTAGCATCCTCCGGTAAACAAGTACGAATCTCTCGATAAAAATCAGGTTCCGCAGTCAAAGCACCAAGATAATCAAACCCTTTCCCAACAAACTGTATCTCCCGCTTCTGAAATTCGGTTACTAGTTCATCGGGTAAAGTACCAAGAGCATTTAATGAATGACTAGTCTTTCTACTCAAAGCATCTGCCACAACATTTGCCTTTCCCTCGTGATAAATCAACTCGGCATCATAATCATTCACCAACTCTACCCATCTTCTCTGCCTCATGTTCAACTCTTTCTGAGTAAAAATGCACCTCAAGCTCTTATGATCGGTGTAGATTCGGCAATGCACTCCAATAAGATAATGTCTCCAAGTTTTCAAGGCATGTACTACAGCTGCTAACGCAAGATCATGAGTCGGATAATTCACTTCATGAACCCTGAGTTGTCGAGAAGCATAAGCAATGACTTTTCTATTCTGCATCAAGACACATCCCAAACCATGCTTTGAAGCATCACAATATCCATCATAATCAGCTTCATCATCTGGTAAAGTTAAAACCGGTGCGGTAGTCAATCTCTTCTTTAATTCCAAGAAGGCAATTTCACATTCATCGGTCCAAATATACTTTGCTTCCTTCTTTAGCAATTGAGTCATCGGTCTTGCTAATTTGGATAAATCTTTCACAAACCGACGATAATAACCTGCTAAACCAAGGAAACTCCGAATCTCGGACACATTTTTCGGACTTTTCCAATCCACCACTGCCTCAATTTTAGCTGGATCGACCATAACACCGTCTTTGGAAATGACATGACCAAGGAAAGATACCTCGGCCAACCAGAATTCACACTTGGAGAACTTAGCATACCATTTTTGGCGTCGAAGAACACCCAAAATGGTTCGAAGGTGATCGGCATGTTCTTCCTTAGATTTCGAAAAGATCAGAATGTCATCAATAAATACCACCACACATTTATCAAGATACTTCCGGAAGGTACGATTCATCTGATCCATGAATATAGCTGGGGCGTTAGTCAAACCGAATGGCATCACATTGAATTCGAAATGACCATACCTCGAGCTAAAAGCAGTCTTCGGAATATCTGCTTCCCGAACGGGAATCTGATGATAACCCGATCTAAGATCAATCTTTGAAAAAGTAGAAGCACCACGTAACTGGTCGAAGAGATCATTAATACGTGGAAGAGGATATTTGTTTTTGATGGTGACACGGTTCAACTCTCGATAATCAATGCACATTCGCATAGAACCGTCTTTCTTCTTGACAAATAGTACGGGCGCACCCCAAGGAGAAGTACTAGGCCTTATGAAGCCTTTTTCAATTAAGTCATCAAGTTGGATTCTCAACTCTTTCAACTCGGAAGGCGCCATACGATAAGGAGCTTTGGCAATTGGTCCAGTTCCAGGAACTAGATCAATAGAGAATTCAACATCTCTTTCAGGAGGAATTCCCGGTAATTCATCGGGAAAAACATCTGGATATTCACAAACAATAGGAACATCCTTCCAAGAAGGAAGAGAAGAATCAGAAGTAGTCACTACACATAGAAATGCTTGATGACCCTTCTTCAAAACATTCAACATTTTCATAGCCGAGATTAACTTCACACTTGTTTGCTTTCTAACTCCTTGATAAGAAATACGAGCACCCAAAGGACTTTTAAGAATAATCTTCTGGTCACGACATTCAAATCGAGCATGATAAGTAGATAACCAATCCATACCCAAAATAATATCAAACTCTTCCAGAGGAAACCGAAGAAGATTTGCCGGAAAAATAGATCCATTTATGGATATTGGAATGTCGGAATGAAGATAAGAGCATGAAAATACATCTCCGGACGGTAATGAAATTGGAGTACTTTCCCCAACAGAAGCTTTGATAGGCAATTTATCGGATAATCTCATGGAAATAAAAGATAAAGAAGCTCCCGTGTCAAATAAAATTAAACACGGTAATTCATAAATCGAGAACATACCCGTCACAATGTCGGGTTGGGCATCCGCCTCAGCACGACTCATAATAAAAATACGACCCTTAGGTCTCCCAGAAATAACCGGTGTAGAAACCGTACCCTTCCTCTCAGGACATACATTCGCCTTGTGCCCTGGCTTCTGACAAATAAAGCATACAAACGTCTTGTTGAAGCAACCAACACCAGGGTGAATAGGCATCTTGCATGTAAAGCAGACACGACCTTTGAGGTCGTTGTTGTGGCTCGGAACAAATGGACGGTTTCTCTGATTAGCCGGTCCACTCTAAAAGTTTCTCCTCTTGTTTGGAAAAGAGGGAGAAAAGGAAGGTCGGGAAGCAGGATAAAGTGGTCTCTTGCCATAAGAATTAGGCGCCACATAAGAAGTACGAGCCTCTTCGGCTATCTCCCGAATAGAACTCTCCGCCCAAATGGCATCATTATAGATCGAGACAAAAAAAGTAGAACCTCTACTGATCTTCCCCTTTATCTGGGGAGAAAGCTTTCCCAGATAAAAGAAGGCTTTGTCTTCCTCTACTCTAATAAGTCGAGTGGCATAATGAGCCAACTCATTGAACCGGGTAGTAAACTCCTGAACTGATAGTTTTTCTTGCTTGAAATCCATACACTCTTTCAGCTTTTGTTGTCTCAACTCATCGGGGTAAAACCTCGCTTCCAAGAGCTCACGGAAACGAGCCCACCCAAAATTAGGCTCCAACTTAGCGGTAGGAGCAGAAAGAGTCCACCACTGATCCGCTTCCTTCTCTAATAAGTGAGAAGCAAGACGGACCTTAACCTCTTCAAGGACATCATAAAGAGAAAAACTCTT
>JAIUZE010018609.1:0-11302 GCA_022085475.1 Heliosperma pusillum
CATCCAAGACTCTGTCAATCATAGACGCCGAGTACCCCAAATTCGGTAGATCAATTCACGAAAGAGGCGGAAAAGAGCACAAGCCTCATAACAAGCGGTACGCTACATGCAAATAACACCACCTCGCAAGTACACAACATTTGACGGCCGGGTCGATCAACGCATAGCGTTCAACTCCCAACAACGTCGTCGTATTCCCACTAACACATGCATTTAAGCAGTAGGATACCTCTCCGTTCCGACATTCCAGCCTTACGAACGGGAAGGTAGCCAAGGGAATGAGAATACAAAGCACAAGACAAAATAGTGCTCAAACCGTATCATTTGTAAAAACCGACTCAAAGTGGGAACATACCAAAACCGTCACAAAACATGTGATACATGCGAAAGAGATATCATATATCCAAAACATGAATATTATAAGACATTACGTAAAATTATACAATAAACGGATCATGCGAACTAATATAAATTATGAGTTTTAGAAATTAAAGGAAAAGAACACAGCCGTGTTCTAGGCCGGTCACTGGACCGGCGGCCGGTGGGCCGGCTCAGAGCACAAGGCAAAAACCAAAAATCATAGAAAACAAGGTAATGTGTTCCAGGCCGGTCAAGAGGGAGGCGGCCGGTACCCCGGCTCAGAGCACAACACTAACAAACACAAAAATCACAAGTTTGGAAACTATCAAAACAAGGGTCTACTTCAAATGGTCATAACTAGAGTTCTATATATGGGAATGCAGAAATTCCAAGTCGAGGTGATAGCTTATCCTCTTACGGTACCAACGAGTGGTCACAAGCCCAAAACAAGCAAGTAACGAAGGAGTTATGATCATTCTATGAAAAAGGGTCGGTGCAGGAAATTCCTAGCCGGGCACTAGACCGGCTGCCGGTCCTTCGGCCAGGAATACAATTCCACCCGAGAACAACAAGCACCAATTCTATCATTTTCAATTCTCCTAATTCACTTCTAATAATTACCAATAATCAATATTCATCATCAACAATCAACAAATAACAACAATCATAAATCATAACATGATTCCTAAGCTTCTAATCGTATTCTAAATACGATTTCTAACATATAAAGCATGCAAAACACGTAAATGATACCGAGTAACCCTTCACCGTTACCTTTACGCGTCTTTAAACGGTTACTAAGCTTTCCTAGTCTCCACCTACAAACAATTAGATAATAAAAGAGGAATATCATCCATCTTGAGAAAGACGGATAATTTAAAAAGCGAGAAAGACGGTAATTTTATTACCAATACGGATAGAGGAAGCTAAGAGGGGAAGAATAAGACGAACTTACGTGAATTCCGTCAAAGAACGAATGCTCTAGGATGATTAGAAGATCGAAAAATGGATGGAGGCAAGGGTTTGGGGATTTCTTAAAGAGGAAGAATTGATTTTGTGTTTGTGTAGGAAAAATAGGTTAAGGAGTATGAGTATAAGTGGTTATGAAGGGAAAAAGTCAACGGAAGTCAAAGACGGTTCCAAAGTCAAGAAAAGTCGAACTCGACTCAAAAGTCAAGAAAAGTCAAACTCGACTCAAAAGTCAAGAAAAGTCAAACTCGACTCAAAAGTCAAGAAAAGTCAAACTCGACTCAAAAGTCAAGAAAAGTCAAACTCGCCTTAAGACGGGATTTTCATGGAATCTCGCAGAAATTCCAAAAACGAACTCGGAAATTCTAATTTCGACTCGAAACGTAAAATTCTAAATTAAAACTTAAATTTGCTGAAAATATTTCGTAAAATATTTCTACTAGAAAAATAGGGTACATTTCCGGGTGTTACAATGCTTCTTTGATGTCGGATGCCTTTAGTTATGAAACAATCTTTACATTGTGTTTGGAAAAACTCAGTGCCATTATCAAATCTAATGATCTTTACTTTAGCATTAAATTAAGTCTCAATATAAGAAACAAAACCCTTAATAAGACCAGGAACCTATGTTTTGTTATGAATTAAGAATACCCAAGTATTCCTAGAGAAATCCTCTAATACTGTAAGAAAAGACCTAGCACCAGTACTAGACTGAGTCCTCTAAGGTCCCCAGACATCAACTTGAATCAAATCAAAGCATTGTTTAGCATGGGAAGTACTGCTATTAAAAGGAAGCATATGATGCTTTGCAATAAGACAAGTTTCACAAAATATATTCTTTATTCCTTTTGTATCAAAACAAGGTACATACTGTAGTTTTTCCAAAGATGAATGCCCCAGTCTTGCATGAATAAGATGTAAATAACAACTTTGTGCCTCTAAACTAGAAGTAAAAGACTGAAAAACAGTAGATACAATTCTAGGAATGACACTACTAGAACAAACTTGAGTACTATCTACTGAAGGTAATTGAATCCTATATAGATTCCCAAATCTTTGTGTAACAACAATCACTAATTTATTTGAAGGGGCCTGAAATAGACATTTAGATTCCATAAAACAAACAGTTAATCCTGTAGCAGTAATTAATTTGTGTAGATATCTGTATCCGTCGATACAGGTATTTATAGAAATCCCGCCAAACACCCGATGATGATAGGACAACATATATTTCGTATTTGAACTTGTCATTATTTGTTTTCGTTTTACGATGTAGAATGGGCGTCATCGTCTTATTTTAAATAAAGTTTAAAATGGATTTCCGTCTAAAAAAGATTCGTTTTTAATTGATTTTGAAAATCGAGTTTTCATTTATTTTATTGAAAATAGAATACACATTTTTTTAAACCCGACTTGAAAAGTCGTCTTTGAATTATTTCATTTTACCGTCTAATCTTTGTTTAAAACAATGTTTATAAGCGCTGGTTTGCGACGATCTGTTAAGCTTGTTTTGGAGCCGTTTTAGGCCCAATTCGCGATTCGATTTCGACCCGACTTCTTCCCCTCATAGTCCACTTACCATCACCAACCTTTCCCACCTTTGAATTTCGTGCCCCTAAACAGGCCCCTAACCCACGACACAAACAACCCCCTTCCCCTGTTTATGCGGCCCAATGCAGCCCACAAATCGAGCTCGAAACTGATCCAAATAACCTACCCATTAACCCTAACCTGAAAACACACCTTCCTACCCATGTAAGGAACCTTACCCACCAAGCAAGACTCGCCAACATGTTGCAAATGTCCTACAATAATACAATTTATATGTGAAAAACTGTCAGTTAAATTTAGGTGGTTATAATGTCTTATTATTATGTGTCACACAAGTTATTATTGATTAAGACGCGGTGACACTTTTATATGGACCGAATTATTATTATGTCTGACATAATGAATAAGTATCATATATCCTTCAAATATATTATTAAGAGGGAAAATAATCAAAGTGGTTTGGAATCCCTTGATTGATGGTTGAGATAATGAGATATTGAGAAAAATAGTTCTCTGACTCTTTGGTTAAACGTATAACCTTGAAGAAAAGAAAAAAAAGTTGTTCTTTTTCTTTTCAAATAGAAACCATTAAAACATCTCACAAAAGTACTAGACTAACATCTATTCTCAATCATTACAACGTATACTACCGATAGAGGGTTCGATTTTAAGACGGAGCCACAAAAACAATTGTACATGTACAATTTGCTAACCCTTCAACGCTAGGTATCATCGATTATTACTTGGTTCAATATTTCAATCTTTTATTTCCTAATAAGTAACGAAATGGTTTTGTTTATTCCGCCTTAAATGAGATATATTTTTCTTTCAATTGGTATCAGAGCCAATATTGCATACATGTATTAATTAATATAATAATTGAGTAGGGTGAATTTTTCATATAATTCAATAAATGGTTAATGGTTAATGGTTAAACACATGTTATATTGCATACAAAATTATTTTTCTTCCTTTTATTTTGGTACTTTTGATATACTTTAGTTATATGTGTTAATCACTTAATGGTTAATGGTTAATGGTTAATGGTTAATGGTTAAACACATGTTATATTTGCGTAGGATTCAATTAATGATTCATGTATGTGTAAGTTTCTTAAACTCGATATTAGACACTTCTAATATCATAATACATTTAGTTTACTCTTAAACTAAATAAATCTTATGCATGCATAACAAAATATAAAGGAAAGAACCATTTCTTACATTGATTATATGGAAATGGGCACAATATTTGAACTCCTTTCAAATATTGATCTTGAGCTAGTAAGATGAGGATGAATTCCAAGTTTCAAATTAGAAACTCTCCAATTAGTTGCACCCAAGACTACCCTTAATCTCTACAAAATAATACTACACTAGTATTAAATGTAGTAACCCTTTAAAATGATCTAATAACTCTTAATACTACACTAGTATATTATTAGAGAATATGAACTCTAAGTATTATGTAAACTTCTTAAGTTTAGTGAGATGTTAGAGAGAAGAAGTGATTTTTGCATGAATGAATTATATGAGGTAGTGTATTGTATAAATAAGAGGAAAAACAAGCCATCCTTGCCTTGTTGAAACCGGTCACCCACACCCCACATGGGTGGGGTGTTGTCACTTCTAATTGTTCTTAACAATGTAAAAAGGTTGAGTGTTGGTAATAGTTTTGGGTATGATTATGTCTAATTTCCAATTAGAATAATACACAAAAATAATCACCCTCTTGGTACACTACCAAAGCCGGTTCACCCATGTAATATGGGTGTCCATTTTATTTTTGCAATTTGTCATTTGTCACAAGTGTGACATGTGACATATAACATGTAATTTTGCTTATAAATGTGCATTTAACCAATTTAAATGCAATTTCATAACAAATAAATTAGACTTAACATTTTAAGTCACATTTTATAATTACATGTAAATAAAATGGGTCCTCTCATATTTGGTTAAAATAATCTACAACAATTTGTAATTATAATTAACCAAATTAACTTATCTCAAATGTTTCATAAACATAAT
Source organism: Heliosperma pusillum (assembly GCA_022085475.1). NCBI lineage: Eukaryota > Viridiplantae > Streptophyta > Magnoliopsida > Caryophyllales > Caryophyllaceae > Heliosperma > Heliosperma pusillum. The sequence goes on from JAIUZE010018609.1 coordinate 4,911, forward strand.
GCATTCTTAGTAATATAACAATTAAATTACCAAAAATGAATCTTATTTAATCATATTACAATAAGATATATTTCTCACTCACAATTTAATCTTGGTTCATTTTAAGGGATTAATTAATCTGTATCACTATACAATTAATTAATGTACATGATTAGGGGATTGTCCTTTAGGTGTGACCTCAAGGGATCAACTGATCACCACCGTCATACGACATTAACGTCAAACTCAATTGAGCCAATCGTTACCGATTTATGTTGACCAGTTGACTATAATATTCATCATCCCTTTGTATTCTTATTATTGAGATTTAATTATGTGATCGCACTATTTGTTGAGGACACTTACTCCAACAATCTCCCACTTGTCCGAGACAAGTGTGCGTCACCAATTCTCTTGTCTAGTACAAGATCTCCCACTCAATGCAAGGTGTCTTGCAGGTCGTCCTTGTATTTGATCATATCAAGAGTGGTTTCCTCGATCTGGAGAGTAACTGTCTGACCGGAATTATCTCCCATAGATACCTTCCGAGCGTGGCCACGCATTTTCAGCTTACTCCTCCTCGAGTGGCCTTGAGATTTAAAACAACCCTGACAAGGGGTGGACAATTCCTATCGCACTATTCCCTTTGCATAGCCACAGCTCATCATGACCCAAAATATGCCCATTTGACCCCAGTTACGAAGGTCGTAGAGCATAAATCAAAGTCACTCTGAAACTGTGCCACCTTAGGCAAACAGTCTTTAGTCAAAGAATTGACTCAAAAGAATACTAGTAGCTCTTGCTACGACCAGGCTACAAGAATTGCCATAATTCTATAAGCGGTCACTTCCCGACAGAGTGTCTCATACAGTCTGCCTATGTGATCGATTGGTCATCCCTATGACCCTATGACACTTGAACTTGCCATCAATCGCACCACAATCTAGTCACTTCGAGATGTCACCTCATATAAGTGACTAGGGGCCAATGCTATGTTAAATCAGTCCACTTTAATGGAGTCCAAAATTGTCTCTACAACCCATTTGGATATAACAAAGCACAAAACAAGTTTTAGAAACTCAAACGATAAATGTGATTATCATATATGAACAATCAACACAATGTTATTGCTTCATATCATATAATCTAAAGTTTATTTCGTCCATGACAATTCATGACGATCTCATTAAATGCAATAAAGGCTTGGGTAGTGAATATACCATATATTCATTTATTCCAACCTTGTGAATTGCTTTTTCCTTCCATCCAACGTTATTCCTAATAACATGAATTCATCTATGTACATGTCTAGATCTCTATCTAGTGTTGGGCTCTTTAATTTGAAAGATACTCCCACTTGTTATCATGATAACTGATAGGTATTTAGGTGAAAGGATCTACTATTAGTTCCTTTTAAACCACCTTATCCTCATCATAATGTACTAGGTCTCTATTTGTAGAATTTATAAGGATTGACTCTTCAATCATTCTTTTAGTTATTCGCTTCTTTTATAACAAAAGTACGCCTAGGATTTTGATAAATCCTTATAAGTTTGGAAATTTGGGTTTGTGTAACTTTTACCACATATCCAAATTTTCTCTACCAAACACAAGAATGAATCCCTAGTTCTCCTTGAGAACCCTATGAATTTTCTAGTCGGCTATCCAATGACACTCATGTGGATTAATTTGTTATAGGCTTGTCATGCTCCCAGCATACAATTTATTTAGGTATGTGCATGTAATGGCATACATGATTGGTCTCATGTGATCAGCAACTCTTAGGTTCAGTGGATGACTATGACCCTTTCATAGTGATCCCACTTTTATCCATATAAACAACCTATTTGACTTGTTGAATAGATTTAAGGATCTTATCGATATAAGATACCTTTTAAATGTCAAGCTAAAATCTTCTATTCCATAATAGATTTTGATTTTAGTATACATGTTGCCCTCTTTCATCCAACATAAAAATCCAACCACTCCTTTCAAAAAGGTAATATGAATATGTCACTCTTAATGAGTGAAACGTCATTCACGTGGAAAACAATTTCTCCCACTGAACTTCATGTCTTTACATGATAACTTAAACTCCCACTTAACTTCATGTCCATACATGACTTTAACTCCCACTGAATTTCATGTCTATACATGACTTTTCGACAATTCGAGTGAAACCCTTCTTATATCTTATAATAGAAAAGATCATCATAACCTCTAGGTAGATACCTTAGGCTTGTGTCATGTACACATCCTTTTCCAAATCCCTATTTGGACATGTGGTTCTCATTGTGTATCTTGTACACACCTACAATGAGGTATTTCACTGATGATTCGGATCTTAGCATAGTTACGCATTAACTTGGCTTTTGAAGACATCTACATGTCTATCCATGCAACTACAATTGGACAACTCCAAATAAAACATTTTCTTTGCATAGATTCCATTTAGTTTCATAAGTCTCTTATATTAGAAAATAAAATTTTAAAATTTCTAGGTGCTTCCACTTCATAGATCATAATCTTATTATTTCAAGAACATTTTCTTTTGGTCTCGTCACTAGTCTAAGGATTCACCTAAGAACGCTTTCTTTTGGTCTCCTCACTAGTCTTGAGTCTAACCTAAGAACATATTCTTTTGGTTTCCTCACTAGTTCCTAACTAGTTTTTCGTTGTGGCTTATTTTCTCCCACTCTATCTTTAGAAAAATACAACTATTTTCTTTAAAGATAGCCTTATGAGCCACAAACAATTTGTACTCATACTTGTTAGGGAGGTAGAAGTATCACAACATGACCTTAAGTGATCTATTAAAGATTTCTTTGTAAAGACATCGAATCTTAGCTCCAACATAGACTAGTTCTATAAGAGCTAAAGAGGTGAACTCATATTTATGTCATTTACTTTCTTTATAAGTGGTGATGCCAATTGGTTTGGTAGACTCCCTACTTTGAGTTCAATAACTCAATTTTGACTTAGCAATTGATCTTTCAAAGTGAGAATCAAATTCTTAGCCTTTTATTATAATGATCCCATCATCATAATATTTACATGATCAATTTGAGTCGATATAATTTATGTTATTTGTGCAAGTATAGTATGATGACAAGTTTTTTAGAACTAAAAGTTTCAACAAACCGAATGACTTGGGTTGAGAACCAAGTCACTAAATCCAATTACAACCAATGTAACAACCCGAAAAGTACCCAATTTTTCTAGTAAAAATATTTACTAACACTTTTCAGCAAACTTAAGGTTTTAAAATAGAAATTTTGTTCCGAGTCGTATTTTGAAATTCCGAGTTCGTATTTGGAATTTCTGAGAGATTTCATGAAAATCCCGTTTTTAGTCATATTTGACTTTTCTTGACTTTTAAGTCGTCTATGACTTTTTCTTGACTTTTTAATGTCGTCATTGACTTTTCTTGACTTTTAAGTCGTCATAAACTTTTCTTGACTTTTAAGTCATCTTTGACTTTTCTTGACTTTCAGTCAACTTTGACTTTCGTTGACTTTTTCCCGACTCGCCTTATAAGTTTGAAGACCCAAATTTTATTTAAAAAAATAATATTTTTGATTTATTTTTATTTAGATTTATTAGAATTTATGATAATTTAATAAAATTATTTTGAATTTATTCGGAATTTATAATAACTGTTTTACCGGTTTAAAACCCGGGAATCATTTAACTATTCCCGCCGCATCGTAAATCGCGCAACAAAATCGAAACTCGACTTTGGCATGAGTCACACGCCCATGTCATCGTTTTCCACTCACTTGAGATATTTTAATTGTTTCGATTAAACTAATACAAATATCTTAGATATTTGTTACTTTATCGATCCGTCAACGGAAATTACGCAAATCGTTTACAAAACAGACCCGTCTAGCACAAAACCACACGGCGCTCTTTCTCCTCTCTTAGGCTTGATATTTTCATTACTTTTGATTACAATATCATAATATCTAGATATTTAGTGTAATTAACTTAATATCGAATTATATTTAATCGATTACCGTAAAATAATTATAAAACCTGAGTCAATTACGTAACAACAATTTCAAAACCCGACTCTTTATTTTCCCTATAATTACACGGCACCCACACACCACATTTACTCACTAACAACTTTTCATTTTACAATAAATCAATTTAAGATCAAAATATCACTTTCTTTAATCGTTATTGAGCGTTCTTCGTGTTCTTCATCCGTTCTTCATCGTTCTTGAGCAAAATCCTCATAAAACCTTCATTTCTTATCTAAATCCGTCCTAACTTATATTTCTAGAATCTCCTCTTCGCTCTCCATCTTCTAGTACGGTTTATTTTCAATTCCGTCAAAATCGTTTTCAACATTTAATTTATGGAAAATCAAGTTTAAGTTCTACTAATGTTTTCTTGTCATTTCTTATAGGGGAAGATTTTGAAGACGAGTTTGGAGACTCGTATATTTTGGGTGAAGATTAGTAGGAGGGTTTCTTGGTTTATACTTCTTATTTTGGTGCTAATTGACTTGTCTAGCTAAGGTAACGATTCGAGTTACTCGACGATTTAATGTCACATAGCTTTTGTTTCTTTTATTTTTGGTTCATCTTTTGTTTTTGGTCATGTTATTATGATTTTTTAAGGATTTAGTTAGTAACATGTTAAGTAGTGGTTATTATTGTGTTTTATGAATTTATAACATGTTGGTTGTTCTTGATGAATTTGGATGATTTTTCATAATAATGATTGTTGTATGATTGATGGTTAAATTGGTTGTTAAAATGGGTGTTTGTTAATTAAAAACATGTTAGAATTTAATTGGAGTGGTGGTTGTTTGGACCGTGTAGGGTGGCCGGAAAGGGGGGCTGGAAACCGAACAAGACCGGCCGGTTCAGGCTTGGTCAGACCGGTTCAGGCCGGTCCAGCCCGGTCTGGATTTGGTCCGGTGTTGGTCCTTGGTGTTTGTGTCGATGTTTGATTGTTTTGTTGTTGTTTTGACGGGTTTTAATTAAGTTAAAGCATGCGGGAAATATTAGGAAACGGTTGTAGTAAAGTCGTTAAAAACAGCCCAAAACAGGCCCAAACCAGCCGTGGGGCCCAGTCCAGGCCCGTGTCAAGTCGGCCCAAATCAGCCCATGGGTCCCCTTACTTAGACTTGTGACGGTTTTTGAGTTATTGTTATTTTATCGCGTTTTGTAATAATTAGCAAGCGAGAAATATTAATAAGTAAAATATTTAATTAAAAGTTTTTTCATTAAATTATTATTTCTCACATGTTAGAAATTATAAGACGAGATCGTAGTTTAATTTAATATTCTTTTAGTCAAACGGGTTTGGGTATGATATAATAATTCACATGTTAGAAGTTAATAAAATAACATGTAATGAATATGTTGACTTTTATGTCTAAGTCTATGTGGAAAAGACTCTGTTTCTAGCCGGTTTGACCAAACGGGTTTGGTCAAACTAAGATCTAGTCAGCCCGTTTTGACTGATGACCCGTCGCGGGACTCGGGTCGGGGATTTGTCTTCAAGTAAGGTTGTATTTAATTAATGAATTAGCCTTAGTAGATATGAGGCGATATGTTATTTGAAAATGATTTATGTGCAATTAGTCACATGATAGGAAGTTTTTCCCGTGACTGTTTAATTATATGGTTGGTGTCGTGTTGACTAAGTACCCATAGAGAATTATGAGTATATGGAGTCTTGACCATTCTAATTCTAAATGAGTATCTTGGACCATGACATGGATAGGCTTTACTGTCTTTAACGAGTATATGTTCACTTGTTGATAGCTTTTGTGTCTCGGCTTGGTGGGTTTATATCAAAGTCGGGGCATGGCTGCCGAATCCACTTTGGGAATGGAGCCAGCTTAAGTACTAGCCATTCTATGCTTTGGGTGGCTCGCCAAGTTTAGAGATTTTTTCGTTTTTAGAGTATCTAGAAGGTCAGGTTATGTGACCATGGGACGGGGAATTCTGGAAATGCTGGTTGTCGCGGTCTGATCAGATAGGACTAGGATATGTTTTCCTACCTTGTGGTATAGCCTCGAGTTACAGAAGTCTTCTATCGACTGTTCTAAGAACTTATGCCTGTTTGTAGAAGTAGTGGTCTTTCATGTATGTATGATTCTATGAGTTCTAGAAGGTGAGATGCAAGCCGGCTAGGATTGATAGAGTTTGGATTAACGGTTGTTAACTGATTCACATGATTATGTGTTGATTAGGGTTTGAGTGTATCAGGGCCATGTTACATGGTAACCGCTGAGCCAGCATACAAGCTTCCCTACCTCGTGTTATATTTTATTATCGGATTCACATGATAGCTTTCATATGATAGGTTATATGTTAGTTAATTGTTTCATAACATGAAAATCATATCATATATGTTAAGGTTTTGTATTTTCAATATACATTGCTTTT
>JAIUZE010018610.1:0-17712 GCA_022085475.1 Heliosperma pusillum
TCATCATCAATAACATGAATCCTAAGCTTTCTAATCGTATTCTAACGATTTCTAACATATAAAGCATGAAAACACGTAAATGATATCGAGTAACCCTTCACCGTTAACTTTACGCGTCTTTAAACGGTTACTAAGCTTTCCTAGTCTCCACCTACAAACAATTAGATAATAAAAGACGAATATCATTCATCTTGAGAAAGACGGCTAATTTAAAAAGCGAGAAAGACGGTAATTTTATTACCAATACGGATAGAGGAAGGTAAGAGGGGAAGAATGAGACGAACTTACGTGAATTTGAGCGGAAAACGAATGAGATACGATGATTATAAGATCGAAAAGATTATGGAGGCAAGGTTTGATGGTTTGCTTAGTGATGAAGAAAAGTGTTGTGATTGTTAATGAAAAATAGGTTAAGTGTAGTGTGATATTTATAAGGAAAAAGTAAACAAAAGTCAAACTCGCCTTAAGACGGGATTCTCATGGAATCTCGCGGAAATTCCAAATACGAACTCGGAAATTCTAAATTCGACTCGGAACATAAAATTCTATATTAAAACTTAAATTTGCTGAAAAGTATCCGTAAAATATTTTCACTAGAAAAATAGGGTACATTTCCGGGTGTTACAATTAACATCTTCGGGCCACTCGAGGAGTAGTAACTGGAAATGCGTGGCCACGCTCGGAAGAGATCTCTGGTAGATTTTCCGGTCAGACAGTTACTTTCCCAGATCGAGAAAACCACTCTATTTATAATTTTCAATTGCAAGTGCGACCTGTAAGACACCTTGCAATGAGTGGGAGGATGTGACACAAAAAAGACAAGAGAATCGGTAGCACACAACTTGTCGAGACAAGTGGGAGATATTGTTGGAGTATGAGTCTTCCGCAATAGTGTTGCTACATGCACAACTTGTATCGGACAAGTGGGAGATTGTTGGAGTATGTGTCCTCCACAATAGTGCATTTATATAATAAATCTTATTTGGAATATACGTGGCATGATTAGTATATTATGATACTCCACGTCAGTTGATTAACGTAAATCGGTAACGCTCGGCTGACTAAAGTTTGACGTTATTGTCGTTTGACGGCGGTGATCAACTGATCCCTTTAAAAAAAAACCTATAGGATGAAACCCAAACAGAAAACTAATTATATGTATACGATACAGTTTAATTAGTCCTTTACATATATATTTGATATATGTCTGGTTACGAGAGTTATTTATTCGGAATTGAGTTAGGAACTCATTTCACTTAAGTTTATTAGTCAATTATACGATAACTGACTGAATAAATTTTACGTCTTATTTTAATACGATTAAATAAGTTTTAATTTAGTGATTATTCGTTAATCATTAAATTAGTTGAGGTTGTGCATATATTTTGAGGTAGAGGTAATTAGTTAATTACATTTACAAGGAGTTGTAAAATAAATTAACCAGACTTTGTGGGACCCATTATATATTTATATAATGGTAAAATATCACTTAAAAGTTAAGTATATAATTTGATTCATATAATTATTACATGATCAAATTAACACTTAATTATACAAGATAATTAAGCATATGATTAATAAGTATTTGTGAGACAAATATCAAAAATCAAAATGGTCCATTATGGACTCAAGTGGACCGGTTTTGAGTAGAGAAAATCATTAGTGATTTTACTCTACCAATTCCACACTCCACACTCCACCATTTAATAATGATATGTTATGACACATGATCATTATCAATTTCTAACCCACACTCAAGCTATTTGCATGTGAATCAAATAAGAAGAAAAAATCACCCTTTTGGGGCTTGGTAGGTGCCGGCCAAATGCTCTTTAAAGAGCATTATGGTTGCTAATTTTTCTTAACCAATTCATTCACTTGCTTGCATATCTTCTCTCTACACAACCTCTCACTAAACTCTCTAAAACTAATATTCCTATTACTAGAGTAGTAATAAAAGTTATATTAGTTTCTTCTTATCTCTATATTTTTCTAGTCTAAATTTATAGTGATAGTTTGGGTTTAGTCTTGGGTGCAACAAGAAGGAGACCTTCTACTTTGGAGGTTATTTTATAGAGGATCATCCACTTAATTTCATGCTCAAGAACAATAAGAAGGAGTTCTTATTGTGCCCATATTGAACCGAAAAATCCCAATGTAAGGATGTTTTCTTTTATGCTTTTATATTTGCATGCATGATAACTAGATCCTAAATCATTAAGTTAATGTAATTTAATGAACTAATTAGAGGAGTCTAATTAGAGGTCTAGGACTTTCACAAACACCCCCTTAGTGTGTTGTAATTGTGTTGCAATAGTTAGGGTTGAGCAAAAGCGGGTACCCGACCCTGTTTTGCAAACCGGTTCGGGCACCAGGTTTCAAAAATCAGAAATTCCGCAAACCTGAACCGCTCCTGTTTAAATCCGGTTAACCGGTTTTTATGAATATTTCAACTCGGATCCGGAAACCGGTTAACCGAATCGCTTTTAAAAAAACCTGTTTTGGGCTAAAACCTCTAATTACAGTTTTTTCATTATGTTTTGTGAAGTTTGAAACAAATAACTTCATACAAAAAGTTACCCATTGTTCATAGATAATAAAATCCAAAAACATCCTTACATAATAAAATCCAAAAACATCCAAAATCCAAATAATGTTCAAAAGTTACAATTCAACCCAAAAGTTCACAAATTACAATTCAATTTGAATCATTACATGTCCATAATTAAAAATCTCAAGCAAAATAAAGCATTTGCATCCTTCAAAAGTGACTTCATCCATCCGTCTCATCAATAACCATGAGAGGTTGTTGCAACACCAAATCTACCATGTCTAAAATATCCAAAGGAAAACAAAAAAAAATTGTAAGGCATTCTTGTATAAGCAAACAAAATAGAAAGACATTCTTATTAATATGTAACAACTCACCTTTGTCTTCTTCTAAGTTCTCCATTTCAAGTAAGGTCTCTTCAATAATCATAGGGGAATGAGAAGTCCGAAGCCAATCTTGGGCACATATAAGAGCTTGTACCTTTCTCGGGGACACACAAGTACGAAATGAATCAAGAACCTGTCCCCCGTGCTAAAAGCGGACTCCGAAGCAACGGTAGAAACCGGAATAGCTAACACATCCTTAGCCATGTTAAGAATATGAGCAGCACACCTCATGTGGAAATATTTCCCCTCCATAACATCACATTCCGAGTTATTAAATTTTCTCCTTAAATAATCAATGGCAAGATCATTAGAGCTAGCATTATCTACTGTCACCGTCAATATGTTTTTCAAGTTCCATTCAGACAAACATTTCTCAACAGTTTTACCAATTATCTTTCCCGAATGACCAGAAGTTTGACAAAAGTTAATGATGTTTTTTTGCAAAGTCCAATTATCATCAATAAAATGAGATGTGAGACACATGTAGCCCAAGTTTTGACCCGAAATCCAAGCATCTGTGGTAAGACAAACCCTAGAAGAAAGTTTGCCAAAAAAAATCATACAACTTTTGTCTTCCTTCAATAAAGAGAGCATAACAATCTCTAGCGGCGGTGAAACGTGAAGGGATAGTAAATTGGGGATTCATGTTTCTACAAAAGTCTTTAAATCCTTCCTTTTCCACAAATCTAAAAGGCAACTCATCCACAATTATCATTCTAGCAAGTGATCTCCTAGTAGTGTCTTGATCAAAAGTCCATAATCTAGGAACATTAATAGTTTCAGTCAAATCATATCATTAGCAATAGTGGTAGTCTCAAAATTATGCAATTTTTTTTCTTATCCAATTTAGTAGGCGCTTTCTTACATCTATTAGTATGACCACTTAAACTACTTGTCATGTTATTAGATTTGCAACTAAACAAACGTTCACAGTAAATGCACATAGCAACCTCACGATCACTACTAAATAAACACGGAATAGTGACGGAACTTTTGTCCGTTAAACATTTCGCAATTTTGACGGAAAAATATTTGTGACGGAAATTCCGTCACAAAAATCATGGCGCCAAAATTTGTGACGGAATTTCCGTCAAACAAATTTGGCGCATTGACAAAGTCAATGGCGCCAAAGAATTGTCACGGAATTTCCGTCACAAAAGTTGATTATTTGACTTTTTGTGACGGAATTGCTGTCACAAAAGTTGACTGAATGGGATAACTTTGGTTTTGTATGAGTTTAATATGTGACGGAAATTCCGTCACAAAAAGTCAAAGAAGTCAACATTTCCGTCACAAAAGTTGACTACTTTGACTTTTTGTGACGGAATTTCCGTCACAAAAGTTGACTGAATGGGATGACTCTAGTCTTGTATGAGTTTAACATGTGACGGAAATTCCGTCACAAAAAGTCAAAGTAGTCAACTTTTGTGACGGAAATTCTGTCACAAAAAGTCAAGATGGTCAACATTTGTGACAGAATTTCCGTCACAAAAGTTGACTGACTAGGATTACTTTGATTTTGTATGAGTTTAACATGTGACGGAAATTCCGTCACAAAAAGTCAAATTAGTCAACTTTTGTGACGGAAATTCCGTCACAAAATTTGACTAATTTGACTTTTTGTAACGGAATTTCCGTCACAAAAATTGACTGAATGGGATGACTGTAGTCTTGTATGAGTTTAACATGTGATGGAAATTCCGTCACAAAAAGTCAAAGTAGTCAACTTTTGTGACGGAAATTCCGTTACAAAAAGTCAAGATGGTCAACATTTGTGACAGAATTTCCGTCACAAAAAGTCAAGATGGTCAATGTTTGACTTTTTGTGACGGAATTTCCGTCACAAAAAACTTGACATAATCCCAAATCGCGCGACCACTTTACCATTTCTATCAACATTTTCCTAAAATCTACTCAAACCCTAAAACCCCAAATTGAACTCCGGCAACATCCCCTCCACCGCCGGCCACCGTGACCTCTTCCTTCGGCGACGTTCCCCTCTCCCTCCGACGAAGTTCCCCTCTCCCTCCGTCTCTCCTTCCCTCCTGCCTCCTCCTTTTTCTTCTTCTTTCTCTTTCTCCCTCCTCCTGCCGCCACCTTCCTTTCTCCCTCCGCCCTTCCCCACCTTCCCTCTCCCTTCGGCCTCCCTCCCCTACAGTTAGGGGTGGGCACCGGTCCAAAACCGGACCGGACCGGATCGGAACCGGAATTGATAAATAATCGGGACCGGGACCGGACCGGATTACAAAAATTCCGGTCCGGGACCGGACCGGAAAAATTCCGGTCCAAGACCGGACCGGACCGGTTGGACCGGAATTTAGACTATATGCCTACTTTTTTCTAATTCCGGTCCAAAATTTCCGGTCCAATGGACCGGATCGGACCGGTTAGACCGGAATAAAATAAAATTTATAGAAAAAAAAATCAAATATTAATAATTCCGGTCTTTCCGGTCCAATCTGGTCCGGACCGGAAAATACCGGTTCGAGACCGGACCGGACCGGAAACCGGAATCTTAAAAAATGATGGACTGGAGACCGGACTAGAATTTTTTTTTTCAGTTCCGGTCCAGTCGATTCCGGTCCGGACCGGTCCGTTTTTCCGGTTTGGACCGGATTTTGCCCACCCCTACCTACAGTGGCCTACCCTCCTCTAGCCTCCCTCCTGCGTTCCTCCCCATCTCCTCTTCCTCTCTTCTTTTTTTCTTTTTTTCAATTTTCTTCTCCTCCGGCTTCCCCTTCCTCCGACTTCTTCCTCCTCCGGCGTCCTCTGTCCCCAACCTCCGGCCTCCCTCCGGCTTCGTCACCACCGTGCCTGTCACCTGGTAGGTATATATATATATATATATATATATATATATATATATATATATATATATATATATATATATATATATATATATATATATATATATATATATATATAGGTTCTTGTGAGTCCACCCTTTTTTTTGAGTCCATGAGTCCTCATCCTAGCCATTGGATGAGGGAGATGGATGGATGAGATTGTAGAGACAAAAACACACTTAACACTAATCATTTACCTATGCACTAATTAATTAACTTTCTCTCTCTAGCCTTTAGTTAATCACTTTTGAGCACTTTTGAATTTCTGAGATTTGTGAGTGTAACTTCAGCCCATATTTGTGAAACTTCAAACTAAAATGTGATTTCGACTATATAAATTTGAATTTATGAAACTTCAAGACAAGTTTATGTGATTTTAGACTTTTTATGAGTGTAACTTCAGTCATTACGAGTGTCACTTCAACCATTATTTATGTAACTTCAAACTAAAATGTGATTTCGACTACATAAATTTGAATTTATGAAACTTCAAGACAAGTTTATGTGATTTTAGCCTTTTTATGAGTGTAACTTCAGTCACTACAAGTGTAACTTCAACCATTATTTTTGTAACTTCAAACTAAAATGTGATTTCGACGACATAAATTTGAATTTATGAAACTTGAAGACAAGACAAGTTTATGTGATTTTAGCCTTTTTCTGAGTGTAACTTCAACCATGTAACTTCAACCATTATTTGTGTAACTTCAAGCTAAAATGTGATTTCGACTATATGAATTTGAATTTATGTAACTTTAAGACAATTTTATGTGATTTTAGCCTTTTCTGATTGTAACTTCAACCATTATTTGTGTAACTTCAAGCTAAAATGTGATTTCGACGGTACAAATTTGAATTTTTGTAACTTAAGACAATTTATATGATTTGAACCTTTTTTATGAGTGTAACTCCAGTCTTTACAAGTGTAACTTCAAACCGTATTTGTGTAACTTTAATTTTAAGACATAAGTATGTAACTTTAAGACATGTTTAGGTAACTTTAGTCATTTGAAAATTTTAATTTAAGTTGATTTAACTTTAAGGCATATTTTGGTAACTTTAGTCCTTACTAATATAACTTCAGTTCTTAATTGTACAACTTCAAGCATAACTTCAGTCTCTTAATAGTATAACTTCAGTATCTTAATAGTGTAACTTCAGTCCCTAAAAGTGTAACTTCAGTCCTTAAAAGTGTAACTTCAATTTTTAATAATGAAATTTTAAGACATGTTATCTTTAGTCATTACTAGTGTAACTTCAGTCCAAAATAGTGTAACTTCAGTCCAAAATAGTGTAACTTCAGTCCAAAATAGTGTAACTTCAGTACAAAATAGTGTAACTTCAGTCCAAATACACCATCAATCATACTAAAATCAAAACATAATAGTGTAACTTAAGCAAAATCATACTGTGTAACTTAAAACATATAAAAAATAAATTTGAAATCAAATCATACTAAAATCATAAAATCGAGATCTAAAAAATTGAAATATAAAAACGAGATCTAAAAAATAAAAACATAGATTCAAAATAAATAAATAAAACAGAAAAAATAACATCAACAAAAAAAAAACGAGATCCAATTTTTAAAAAAGTGTATTACTTTAATCAGATTTGAAAAAAAATGACGATATAAATAATGTGTGTTACTTTAATAAGTAATATGTGTTACTTTAATATAAAGTATATGTGACTTTAATAAATAAGTCGTGTAACTTTAACAGAGAATTTGTGTTACTTTAATATACAATATGTGTTACTTTAGTACACAATATGTGTTACTTTAGTAGACAATATGTGTTACTTTAGTAGATGTCATTAACATTTGACACCTCTTTATTAGATCTAAAAAAATGAAAAAAAAAAAACAAAACAAAACAAAACAAAAGCTACTTCAGTAAACAAAAGCTTGTTTACATGGGTAAACAAACAAAACAAATCTGAGAAAGGAGAAGGAGGAGGGAGGTGGAAGAAGGGAGGAGGGCCGCGGCTGGCCGTGGTGGACAGAGGAGGGCCGGAGGTCGGTGGAGAGGAGGAGAGGGCCGCCGCAGGTGGAGAAGAGAGGACGGATGTCGGTGGAGAGGAGAGAAGGGAGGAGGGCCGCGGGTGGTGGTGCAGGCGTGGTGCAGGCGGCAGGGGCGGTGCGGTGCGGTGAAGGGAGCGGTGCGGTGACAGGAGCCGTGGGTGTGGCGAGGATGGCCGTGGGTGTGGCGGTGACAGGGGACAGTGGAAGAAGAGAGGGGATGGCCGGCTGTGTGGTGGTCGACGGAGGCCGGCGGTGTGGTGGTCGACGGAGGCCGTTGTGAGGAAGATGAGAGGAGTTTTTTTTTTTAGATCTAGGTTTTTTGTTTTTGTTGGTTTTGATGGTTGGTTTGAATTTAGAGACCATAAAGGAGGGTGTTTTAGAGAGAAGGAGGAGTATTTTTTAGAGAGAAGAAGAGATTGTTTTGAATGAATTGAATTGGGTGGAAAAAGTAGGTTAAATGGATAGATGTATTAGTGGGTTTGATTAGTGTGGATGTGAGAGAAGTGGATTAAACACCCACTAATGACCATTTTCTTGTTTTCATCTCAACCCTTCATTTCCAAGATCCAATGGCTCACAAAAGGACTTATGGACTCACTATTTCTATAAGGACTCACATGATCCTCTCTCTCTCTCTCTCTCTCTCTCTCTCTCTATATATATATATATATATATATATATATATATATATATATATATATATAGAGAGAGAGAGATAGGTTCTTATGAGTCCACCAATTTTTGTGAGTCCATGAGTCCTCATCTTGGCCATTGGATGAGGGAGATGAATGGATGAGATTGTAGAGACAAAAGCACACTTAACACTAATCAATTACCTATGCACTAATTAATTAACTTTCTCTCTCTAACCTTTAGTTAATCACTTTTGAGCACTTTTGAATTTCTGAGATTTGTGAGTGTAAGTTCAGCCCATATTTGTGAAACTTCAAACTAAAATGTGATTTCGACTATATAAATTTGAATTTATGAAACTTCATGACAAATTTATGTCATTTTAGACTTTTTATGAGTGCAACTTCAGTCATTATGAGTGTAACTTCAACCGTTATTTATGAAACTTCAAACTAAAATGTGATTTCGACTATATAAATTTGAATTTATGAAACTTCAAGACAAATTTATGTCATTTTAGACTTTTTATGAGTGTAACTTCAGTCATTATGAGTGTAACTTCAACCGTTATTTATGAAACTTCAAACTAAAATGTGATTTCGACTATATAAATTTGAATTTATGAAATTTCAAGACAAGTTTATGTGATTTTAGCCTTTTTAGGAGTGTAACTTCAGTCACTACGAGTGTTACTTCAACCATTATTTTGTAACTTCAAACTAAAATTTGATTTCGATTACATAAATTTGAATTTATGAAATTTCAAGACAAGTTTATGTGATTTTAGCCTTTTTATGAGTGTAATTTCAGTCACTACGAGTGTAACTTCAACCATTATTTGTGTAACTTCAAGCTAAAATGTGATTTCGACTATATGAATTTGAATTTATGTAACTTTAAGACAATTTTATGTGATTTTAGCCTTTTCTGATTGTAACTTCAACCATTATTTGTGTAACTTCAAGCCTTATATGTGTAACTTTAACCCAAAATACAATTAAATTTTAGCATTTTTATGAGTGTAACATTTTACTTTATTAGTGAAACTTCAATTATTATTTGTGTAACTTTAGTCATTTATAGGGTAATTTTATGCATTAGTCTTTTCTAGTGTGACTTCAGTCCAAACTAGTCAAATTTCAGTCCAAATCTCTGTAACTTCAGTCCAAACCTATGTAACTTCAGTCCAAACCTATGTAACTTCAGTTATATAACTTTAGTCTAAAATAGTGTAACTTTAGATCTAGAAATATAAACACCATAAAAAAATAAAAAAACGAAATCTAAAATAAAAAAATAAAAACATAACAAATTAAAAAAAAAACATAAAACATATAAAAAAATGTGTTACTTTAAGGTCATTTTGTGTTACTTTAATAAATATAAAACATATAAAACATATAAAAACATATAAAACATATAAAAAAACTTCAGTCATTATATGGGTAACTTCAGTCATTATATGGGTAACTTCAGATACTAAAAGTGTAACTTCAGTCATTATATAACTTTAAGGTCATTTTGTGTTACTTTAATAAATAATATGTGTTACTTTGATATATGTGACTTTAATAAATAAGACATGTAACTTTAATAGAGAATTTGTGTTACTTTAATATACAATATGTGTAACTTTAATAGAGGATTTGTGTTACTTTAATATATAATATGTGTTACTTTAATATACAATATGTGTGACTTTAATATACAATATGTGTGACTTTAATAAATAATATGTGATATTTTAATAGACGTCATTAAAGTTTGACCCACCTTTTCAGATCTAAAAAACAAAGAAAAACAGAAAAATAAACAAAACAAATATTTAAGCAAAACTGAAGAAGAAAAAGAAAAGGAAAAAGACAAGCAAAACAGAAAAATAATCAAAACTTCAAGCCTTAATAGTGTAACTTCAAGCTTATAAGTGTAACTTCAAGCCTTAAAAGTGTAACTTCAGTCTTTAATTGTGTAACTCAAAAAAATCAGATCTGAACATAAAAACTTATAAGAAAAAACAAAATTAAAAAACAACCAAAAAAAGAAATTAAAAAAAACAACCAAACAAAAAAAGAAATTAAAAAAAAAAAAAAACAAAACAAACAACAAGTACCCACGACCGGCCCTACCCACGACCGACCCTACCCACGACCGCCCCTACCCACGACCGCCCCTACCCCAGCCCCACACCGGCTCTCACCACCACCTACCCACGACCGCCCCTAGCCCATCCCCACGACGGAGGAGGAGATAAGGAGAAGAGGCGAGGACGGAGGAGATAAGGAGAAGGGAAGGCCGGCCGTGGCCGGAGATGGCCGGTTGTGGCCCAGAGGTGGCCGGCGGTGGCACGCAGTGAGGAAGAAGAGAAGATGGCGGCGGCGTGGGTAAGGCGGCAGGAGGATTTGTGTCGGTTGTTGATGTTGGTGGTGGTTGGGTTGTGGTAGTTGGGTGAAATGGAAGATGAGTTACATATTTTGGTGAGTGGTGGTGGGAAGGGCGGCTGATGGCGGCATAGGGAGAGCTGGCCGGCTTCAAGGGGTGGCGGTAGGTGGTGGTGGTGGTGAGTGAGGGCGGTCGGCAGTGTCGGTCGGGTTTGGTGAGTGGGGTGGTGGGTGGGTGGGGTTTGGTGAGTGAGGAAGTGAGAAAGGGATTATTTAGGTTTTGGATATTTTGGGATTTTGAATTTATTAGGGTTTTAGAAAGAGATGAGAGGATAGATATTGTGTGAGATGAGAGAGAAGTAGTTGGAAGAAAAAGCTTATATATTGAATTATGGTAGATTAGTAATTAATTAGTGAAATGTAGAGAGATAGTGGTATTATTGACCATTTAGGAATATCAATCTCAACCATCCATCTCCCTCATCCAATGGTCACAAAGAGGACTCATGGACTCACTCTTTTGGGATGGACTCTCTTGATCCTTTCTCTCTCTCTATATATATATATATATATATATATAGGTTCTTGTGAGTCCACCCTTTTTTTTGGGTCCATGAGTCCTTATCCTAGCCATTGGATGAGGGACATGGATGGATGAGATTGTAGAGACAAAAACACACTTAACACTAATCATTTACCTATGCACTAATTAATCAACTTTCTCTCTCTAGCCTTTAGTTAATCACTTTTGAGCACTTTTGAGTTTATGAGATTTATGAGTGTAACTTCAACCCCTATTTGTGTAACTTCAAACTAAAATGTGATTTCGACTATATAAATTTGAATTTATGAAATTTCAAGACAAGTTTATGTGATTTTAGACTTTTTATGATTGTAAATTCAGTCATTACGAGTGTAACTTCAACCATTATTTATGTAACTTCAAACTAAAATGTGATTTCGACTATATAAATTTGAATTTATGAAATTTAAGACAAGTTTATGTGATTTTAGCCTTTTTATGAGTGTAACTTCAGTCATTACGAGTGTCACTTCAACTCTTATTTGCGTAATTTCAAACTAAAATGTGATTTCAACTATATAAATTTGAATTTATGTAACTTTAAGACAAGTTTATATGATTTTAGCCTTTTTATGGGTGTAACTTCAGTCATAACGAGTGTAACTTCAACCCTTATTTCTGTAACTTTAACCCAAAATATGATTTCGACTATATAAATTTTAATTTTTGAAACTTTGACAATTTATCTGATTTTAACATTTTTATGGATGTAACTTTAGTCTTTACACGTGTAACTTCAAACCTTATTTGTGTAACTTTAATTTTAAGACATATATGTGTAACTTTAACACATGTTTAGGTAACTTTTGTCATTTTTAGGTAACTTTATTCATTTATACTAAATGTGATTGTGTATTTTAATTTGAATTCATGTAACTTTAAGACAGGTTTAGGTAACTTTAGTCCTTACTACTATGTAACTTTAGTCATTCCTAGTATAACTTTAGTCCTTATTAGTGTAACTTGAGTCCAAAATGTTGTAACTTCAGTTTAAAATGGTGTAACTGTTGAAGCCAGTGTCCTCCACAGTTAGTGCAATAACATAAATAAATCTCTGTAGGTTCAGAGGGTATACTTTGTATAATAACCAGTTGATTAACGTTTATCAATAACGGTTGGCTCGCTAGAAGTTTGACGTTATTGTCATTTTATTATGGCGGTGATCAACTGGTCCCTATAAGTCACACCTATAGGATGTGTCTGAGAGATGTGATTATATGAATAATATAGTCATATTGATGCCTTATACGACTAAAAGGTTAGTCGATGTATTTGACTAAAAGGTTAGTAAAAAATGATGATGATAGACGGATTAAACTGTTAATTCGTAAATTGAATATAAACTGTTATATTTAATTAATGTAAATAATGTTAGCTTAAACGAACTAATCAGTTAATTCGTGATTAAATATAAACCGTTATATTTAATTAAGCAAATGTATTACTCGTAATAATTATTGTAAATATTGTCAGACATGTATTAATAAATCGACTGCAAAAGGTTGAGTGGACTTATTAATAAGATGACGATATTAGTGACGATAATTATAATAATACAATGGATGTTATTTACTAGGTGTGACCGAAAAATATGAAGCAATAAATGGATATATCTACTCGGTCCAAATCAGTTTGGAAAGTATCCTAATTGCATTTCTTATTTTAGGAAAACCTAGCTAGTAGGATTAGGCGAGAATAAAAAGAAAAATACCTAGGGTTTTGAAAAAAAAAGTGACGGCACAACATACACACTAGGGTGATTTTTCTCTCAATTTTTCTCTCTAGATCTATCATCAAACATCACATAAAAATTAGCGGTAATTTTTGTATAATCGTTCTAGCACGATTAAGGCATATCAAGGAGCATTTTGGGTGCAACTAGTAGGAGATATCATACCTTTGATATTGTTCTTAGGCCAATTTGCAAGGACCAAAGGTTGATTTTTATCTCTTATTCATATCGTTATTTTCATATATGACTCGTTATTTCGTATCTTATAATTTTGTTATAATCCTGAAATTTAGAGGAGAAATATACGGATATTTTCCCACAAGTGGTATCAGAGCATAAGGCTACAAAATTATATTTTATGAATTTCATATTATGGATTTTGCATCTTGTTTTGCGTTGGAAAAAAAGTTAACACGGACTGTTTTTTTTTTGTGCCGTGTGGTTTCAATTTTTTTTCGCCTTCGATTTTGGTTGTTCTTGTTCCATTTGTATTTTCATATTGATATTTTAATCGGTTAGAATAATCATATGAAAAATTTGTAGATGTTTGATTTAATAAAGATTAAAGTAAAACGTAAATGGATTCGTTTTGTTGATGAGATTAAAAATTTGTTTTTGCTATATAGTGTTTAGCATATACGATTGATCTTGTTTCATTAATTAATATGCTAATCTTGTTTAAATAGCAACCATAAACGATTTCTATTCATCAAAGTTTTTTTTTGTGTGTTAATTGAACCGAAAAAAAAAAAAATTCTGCTGCCGTTTTGTGCGGCTGCTGCTGCTGTTTTCGAAAAAATTGTTTTTTTTTTGTTTTTCCTGGCTGTGAACAGTACCCGTACCTAAAAAAAAACAAAAATTTTGTTGCTGCTGTTTTCGAAAAAAAAAATTTGTTTTTTCTGGCTGTGAACAGTACCCGTACTGGAAAAAAAAAATATAATTTTTTTTTTTTTTTTTTCGTTTGTTGTGAATCGGTTCACAATTATATGATACCTAATTATTTTAAAGCGGTTTAAAATAATGTTAAAGTTGGATTTGTTTGATACGAATTTTGTGACTTATTACGGAATAATCACATAATTTAATCAGTTTAAAAGGTGGTTTGGATAAATTACTCTACATAATTACGGAATTATGTCTTGAATGAATAATTTATTTAGTTGATGCATTTTATTTATGTTGTTTGAATGAATGAATGATTTTATTTACGTATTTTTGCAATTGGTTTAAAATGTAATACCTAGTGTGGCCTTAGTTAATCATGTTTTCGTAATGATGGAAACATGGTTTGGATGTATTTTTGAGATCTCGTATCTTTTTCTTTTTAATTATGTTTTGGGAATTAGAATGTAAATAGGTTTACTTTTGTAATTTTGAAATGTAATTTTAAGAAGACTAGAGACGGAGATCGGATGCTCACTCCCGCTACATGGACCAAGATGGAACATCAAGTCAAGTTTCTCGGGTCCATAAGGATGGATTCCAAACTTGTATTTACTGTTCATTTTGGTAGATAGGCCACACTAGGACCGTTGTAATAGTTTACGTATTTTCTCGCTTTCGTTCTCTTTCACATGATAGATAATTGCATCATATTCCGCCTAAACCAAACCACCTAAAATGCATGAAAAATGATTCATATAGTTTGAATATTTAATCATGGACATACAGATGTCACTCGCTTTTAGGGCCATCACCTTAGTTTAAATCATTCTCGAGTTGCTAGACATTCGTTCACTTAAAATGAATTAAAGTTAAGATGTTGGGAGCTTCCCCTATAACTAAAATTGAGACTAGTCTTTATAGGGAAAACTACTATGAACCCCTTCTTCGTCGGAAGTCATAATATGACCCCTTCTACGTTGGGTAAGTAGTGAGTGTTGACCTATTTTTATCTAAACATTATAGTACGAGTAATATCTCGTGATTATGATGGACTAAAGATAGAATTTACAGAAATTTATCGACCAGGAATTCTAAAAGTAGAATTAGCCAAGAGGTTGGCTTATCAATTTACAGAAATTGAGTCTTGGGATCATTTATATAATTCTTGAGGGAGGTCAATTGTATAAATGCACGAGTCATCGAATTAAACAGTTTTTCATTAGACTCAAATTTTAAAACGATGAAACTTATCATATTTATTTTCTTTTTCCACAGTCATATATTCAGATATAACTGCTAATAACAAATGGCTGGCCATACTGATGACCCAATGCCAAGTGCCACGCTCGGACGTGAGTCCTGGCTTAAGATGTTCATGGACACTATGAATCAGTCAACGCGACTGAAGAATAACGGGTCCAACTTTGCGGACTGGGAGGCGGCATTACGGAATGCTGCCATTGCTGACGGTAAGCTCAAGTACTTGACTGAGCCACTACCGCCCAACCCAGGCCCCAATGCAGGAGCCAATGAATCACTTGCTTATAGTGATTTCATGATGGAGGCGGGTGCGATAAAGAACGTACTCATCTTTTCAATGGAATCAAATTTGCAAAGGCGATTCATTGCCCATGGTGCGAATAAGATTTTCACCACGCTCTCTAACGAGTTCTCGAAAGCTCCGAGGATCGTTAGCTATGAGCATACCTGTCGCTTCTTTGAGGCGAAACTCCAGAAGGGCCAAGCGGTTAGCCCACACATTCTTGATATGATTGAGAATGTCGAGAAACTGGAGGCACTTGGTTACAAAATCGATGAGAAGTTCGTCATTGACCGCGTTCTCCATTCACTTCATGATGGTTTTGCCCTTTTCAGGGCAAATTACTATATGAATCATATGAAGAAGAGTCTTCATCATCTTCACTTACTTCTCGTACAGACCGAGAGTGATCTGAAATTGAGTGGGAGTCTGAAACAGGACGTTCTCATGGTTGCAAACAAGGGCAAAGGTAAGGGCAAGGCTAAGGCCAACCTAGCAGTAGGGAAGCCGAAATTCAAAAAGCCAGGGCAAGGCAAGAGTGGGCCTGGTGAGACTAGCGGTAGCTTACAAGGCAAGACAAAGAGCGATGAAGGTACCGTGGAGTGCCACCATTGCCACAAGCTTGGGCATTGGAGGAGGAACTGCCCCGTGTACCGTGAGGACATAAAAGCAGGCCGCGTCTCTCCTGTTGGTATGTCTTCTTCTTTTATTCATATGATTGAGATTAACCATGCAAGTGTCGGAACTTGGGTATTAGATACTGGTTGTGGTTCTCATCTGTGTAATCATTTGCAGGACCTAAGAAACATCACAACTCTCGCAAGGGGTGATGTGGACTTGCGAGTGGGAATGGAGCAAGAGTTTGTTGCCGTTTCGTGGGAACATATGAATCAAACTCCCGAGGGATTTTGAGGTATTTTCTGATAACTGTTACTATGTAACCTAGTTTTATCTAAAAACATTATTTCTGTTTCCGTACTTGATAAGGACGTTTTCGTTTGTATACCGGATAATAGCTGTATTTTTCTCTTAACGAAATGATTAGGGTTAAAGCAGTTTCCATGAATGGGATTTATGTTTTTAGATCAAACCACAGATATCATGCCTGTGAGTAATAAACGCAAAGGTTGGTGACAAAGATCAAACCTATCTATGGCATTGCAGTATGGGACACATAAATGAAAAACGCGTGAAAAAGATCATTGATAATGGGACTATCTCCCCATTTGACTATGAATCTTTTGGCACGTGTGAATCATGTCTCATAGGCAAAATGACTCGAATTTCCTTCAAAGGTGTTGGAATGCGCGCTGCTGACCTATTAGGACTCATACATACTGTTGTGTGTGGACCTATGTCAATCAACGCTAGAGATGGCTATAGGTATTTTATCACTTTCACACACACTTTCACGACGATTTGAAGGAGATATGGATATGTCTACTTAATGAAGCATCAAAGTGAGTCCTTTGACAAGTTCAAGGAATTCCAGAATAAGGTTGAAAACCAACTGGATAGAAAGATTAAAGCACTACGTTCAGATCGTGGTGGCGAATATCTTTCGAATGAGTTTGATCAACACCTTAAAGACTGTGGTATTGTACTACAGTTAACTCCACCTAGAACACCACAATTGAATGGTGTGTCCGAACAGAGAAATCGAACATTACTTGATATGGTTCGATCCATGATGAGTCACACGGTTGTACCTGACTCATTGTGGGGTTATGCTCTTTTGTCAGCTGCTTTAATACTTAACCGAAGTCCGTCTAAAGCTGTAGACATGACTCCATATGAACTATGGAAGGGAACGGTCCCTAACTTGTCCTTTATTCGGGTTTGGGGCTGCGAGGCTTATGTCAAGTGGAGACCTGACGATAAGCTCGGCCCACGATCGGTCAAGACATACTTTATTGGTTATCCAAAAGGGATGTTTGGTCATTACTTTTACTCGCCTACGAACATCGAGTTTTTGTTGCGGCTAGTGCGACGTTCTTAGAGAAAGAGTTTCTTGAGAATAGGACAAGTAATGGAACCTTCGATCTGTCGGAGATTCAAGAACCAACAACCGAGCAACGAATGGAGGAAACTGTTCCTTCATCATCGGCTGCGGTTAATATTCCTTTGGAACCTAGGAGGTCAGGTAGACACT
>JAIUZE010018611.1:0-26915 GCA_022085475.1 Heliosperma pusillum
AGTTCAGGTCCTTCACATGATGCGAAGACCTTCGCCCTAGTCGGCCATGCTTTCGATCCAGAAGATTATCTTACGTTGCCGCATTTCATAATTATGTGATTTGGCAAATGGATGTCAAAACCGCCTTCTTGAATGAGATTCTCGAAGAGGAAGTGTACATGACACAACCTGAAGGTTTTGTGGATCCATCAAACCCTAAGAAGGTATGCAAACTTAAGAGATCCATCTATGGTCTTAAACAAGCATCCAGGAGTTAGAATCATCGTTTCGATCATGTAATTAAACAAAATGGTTTCACTCGAAGCGTCGAGGAACCGTGTTTATACATGAAGTTTAGTGGGAGTAAAGTAACTTTTCTAGTCTTGTATGTAGATGACATACTACTCATTGGGAATGATATTGCAATGCTCACTTCGGTAAAGGAGTGGCTAGGAATACATTTCCAAATGAAAGACTTAGGAGATGCCCGCGATCTTAGGTCTCCGGATCTCAGGGATAATATCCTAAGAGGATCCTAGCATTAGTCCCAGAGACTTATATTGAAAGATTCTTGAGCGGTTTCAACATAAAGACTCTTAAGAGAGGCTTTTTCCTATGGGAAAGTGGGATCCTTTTGAGCAAGTCAGAGTGCCCTACGAAACCCGAGGAGATTGAACGCATGAAATTGATCCCTTACGCATCAGCTGTTGGATCAATCATGTATGCTATGATGTGCACTCGTCCCGACGTTGCATATGCTTTGAGCATGAGAAGTCGTTACCAAGCAAATCCAGGTGAGAGTCACTGGATAGCCGTAAAGAACATCCTTAAGTACTTGAGAAGGACCACGGATTCGTTCTTAGTGTTTGGAGGCGAGACTGAGTTACGTGTAAAGGGTTACACAGATGCCAGTTTCCAAACAGATAGGGATGATATGAAATCCCAATCCGGCTACGTTTATATGATGAATGGAGGAGCTGTTTGCTGGAAGAGTTTCAAGCAAAGCGTTACAGCGGATTCTACAACCGAAGCAGAGTACCTTGCAGCGTCTGAAGCTGCAAAAGAAGCTGTGTGGATTCGGCATTTTTTGGAAGGACTAACATTAGTCCCTACTGCCAAAGATCCTATCACAATTTATTGTGATAACAGTGGGGCTATTTTTCAGGCAAAAGAGCCCAAGTCTAGTAACAAGTCTAGACATGTACTTAGGAAATATCATGTAATTAGAGATTACGTGGACAGAAAGTAAATTGACATTTGTAAGGTTGGGACAGATGACAACATTGCTGATCCTTTAACCAAGCCTTTATCAAAGGCTAAGCATGATGGTCATGTCGTCACAATGAGATTGAGACGTTTGCCAGAATTCCTTTAGATTATGTAATATGTAATAATTGAATGTTGTATTAATTATTTCATATATGATAATGGCATTTATTGTTCGAGTTTTATTTTAAACTCTTTAATTTAGTTTGACTAAATTTAATACTTTGTTTATCCGAATAGATTGTTGGACCCTATTCAAGTGAATAGGACGAACTTAGTATTTTGTCCCTAGTCACCAATGAGTGTGACTCTCGAATACTTGATTGTAAGTCGATCGATGGTTGGTTCAGCACCATGGGTTCATGGAGATGACTGGTCGTTTACATAGACAGACTGTATGACACTTTGTCGGACAGTGACATTTGTAGAGACCCTTAAATCAATTATTTGATGCCTGGTCGTGGCAGGGTCTTCTATCTTATTCCTATAAGTCGATTCTTTTGACTGTCGACCGTCTATCTGAGTCGGTGCAGTTTCCGATTGGTTTTGGTTGATGTTTGATAAGCATTTATTTGGTCACATTTTTACCTCATTTTCGTCCCCATTTTGGTCCGTTTACACGGATTTGCGTGTCTTTAATTGCATTTTATTTCCCGATTTCCCGCGCTATGAATATCGATCTCAATTTGCAGGAATTAAGGCGGAAATGAGGAAATCGGTGCATAAAGACCTTACATGAGTCGGGATTCGAAGATGAGATGAAGATGTGAGGATTTGAGTAATCAGGTAGCCCTGGCCGACCCCAGACCGGCGGCCGGTCCACCGGCCCAGACCACCACGCTACAAATGAAAGATTCTGAAAAAGTGAAGAAAAGGCCCAGGTAGCGCCGGCCGGCCTACCGGCGGCCGGTCGACTACCCGGCCTGCGCCTACATCAGAAGCCATAGAGAGTGAAATGGTGCTCCAGGCCGGTGGGGGACCGGCGGCCGGTCGACCGGCCCAGACCCCCATTTTCCCATACTTAGAAGATTTTGAGATTTTTGAAGGCAAAGTTCCTGGAGTCACTGTTGTGTCCCAGGCCGGTCAGAGGCCCGGCGGCCGGTCGACCGGCCGGGAACACAAGACTGAAAAATTCGCCTCTTCTTCTAATTTTTTCCTTAATTTCGAGAGACCTATATATACCCCCCCTTATTATTTTGTAAGCAGTTTTTTTAACATTCTCCTTAGCACGAAACCCTAGAAATTTGTAACCCAAATTAATCCCTAATTACTCTCCTAATATTTCCCTAATCTAGTTTAGTTTTTCATTTCAAGTTGTTGAATCTAGTCTTTCATTTCATTTTTTGGGGTTTGTATTGAAGACTTGGGTGAAGACATTCCCCCATATTCATCAATATAAGTTTTGTTTGGTATAAAATCTCTCATCTTTTTTATTGTTTATGCAATTAATTTCCATTTCTAGTTTATAGTTCATCTTTGATTGTTATCTTTATTCTTCTCATATCATAATGTTGATTGAACTCCCCCTTCCCTTTAGTGCTTTGATTCCCTTTGCCATGTGTGAGTAGATTATCCTCTAGGGTTTAGGGGAGCCTAAGGGTGGATCATGTGGGGTATTAGGTTGGTTAATTAGTAAGTTTGTGGTAAAAGATTTGGGTATTGCCCATATGAACACCAAGTGTTTGATGAAATGGGTGAACGAAAGTTGCCTTTTCATCAAACATGGTTTGATCTTCTCTTAAGCGACGGTGGTAGAGACGACTAGACTAAGCGTTCGTATGGGTGATTTGAGACAAATGCGATAGCTTTGTTGATGATTATCGATTGTTGAGACATTAGCAATCGATTTTACTCGAATTATTTACCCATTTGCTAGTTACCCGACTAACCCATTAAATCCCCCTAAGGTGAACCCTTTACCCTAGCCTTTCCCCTAATTGTTTTCATCTTTATTACTTAGCAATTGCTTGTTTTTCCTAGTTTTTAGTTAACTTTCCAATCCGTCATATTTTAGGCTAGAATAGGATTCAATCGAACTAGTAGTTGACCTCCCCCATCCTCGTGGATTTCGACCCCTTTATACTACTTTTATTGGGTTATTTTTGATGCTTGTTTTGACGACGAACCGATCATCAATGTTCTAGGTCGTGCCGTAAAAGGAGGCCGATGGACTTCTTCTGGATCATGGTGATCTGCATCATACAGAGTAGATGGATCAACAGGAATTGTCCACCCACGTTGGGTAAAAACATCTTTAGGCCACTCGAGGAGAAGTTACTGTAAATGCGTGGCCACGCTCGGAAAGAGATCTATGGTAGATTTTCCGGTCAGACAGTTACTCTCCCTATCGAGAAAACCACTCTAGATATTGTCAATCGCAAGTGCGACCTGAAAGACACCTTGCGTTGAGTGGGAGATGTGATAAAGAGACAAGAGAATCGGTGACGCACACTTGTGTCAGACAAGTGGGAGATTGTTGGAGTAGGTGTCCTCCACAAATAGTGCGCCACATAATAAATCTTATTAAGGAATATAATTGGGATATTTATTGACTATATATATGATTAGTCAGTTGATTAACGTAAATCAATAACGGTTGGCTGACTAGAGTTTGACGTTATTGTCGTTGACGGCGGTGATCAACTGATCCCTTTCGGTCACACCTAAAGGATGAAATCCAAATAGTAACTAATTATTTGTATACGATACAGTTAATTAGTACATTACATATATTCGATATGTACGAGAGTTAATTGTTAGAAATTGAGTTAAGAACTCAAATTCGATTAAACTTATTTTTCAATTATGCGATAATTGACTAATAAATTTATATCTTATTTTAATACGATTAAATAAGATTTAACTTAGTAATTAATCGTTAAATTACTAAATTAGTTGAGGTTTTGAGATAGAGGTAATTAGTTAATTATATTTACAAAGAGTTGTAAAATAAATTAACTAAGCATTGTGGGACCCATTATATATTGATATAATGGTAAAATATTACTTAAAATGTTAAGTACATATTATTCATTTAATTGGTTCATATAATTGTTATATGATCAAATTAACACTTAATTATACAAGATAATTAAGCATATGATTAATAAGTATTTGTGGGACAAATATCAAAAATCAAAATGGATCAAAACAAGGCTCACATGGCCGGTCATTTTGAAGTGGATGGTGATGATGGTTGTTCTTATTCATACTCACAAGCAACATGTGCTTATGACATGAATAGTAAACCTAAAATCATTTTATTCACTACAACACATTACCACTTTGCATGGCAATAAAATAAGAAGAAAAATCACTCTTTTGTGATGATGATAGCCGGCCCTCTTGGCTATAAATAGAGCAATTGTTGTTCAATTTATTCACTAGTTCATTCTTGCTTATTTTATACATCTCTCAAAAACTCTTCTTCTCTCTAAAAACTCTCAAATACTAATATTTCATAAGTATTACTAGTGTAGTAATATATCATAATATTAGTAGTATAATATCTATCTTATTATCTAGTTAATAATAAGGGTAGATTATTTGGTGTCATCTTGGTGCATCTTAAAGGAGATCTTCTAGTTTGGAGATTACTTGTGTTCATCCACATTTATAGCTCAAGAACAACAAGAAGGAGTTCTTGTTGTGCCCATATATTTTCCATATCAATGTGAGGAAATTTCTTCTTTTATATAAATGTCTTTATATTTGCATGCATGTTACATAGATCATTAAATACTAAATTAACAAGTAATTTAGCAACTAATTAGAGGAGTCTAATTAAGGTTTATGGACTTTCACTTAACACAAAGATGACTTCTTTACCCCCTAATACTACCGACTACTAATACTACAAGATGATATAAAACATGAATTAAGCATCCATATTCACCCTTCTAAATATAACAAGCAATAATTAAATCATCAAAGATTACCATATAAGAGCATGAAGATTATACCAAGTAGTAAAGGCTAGGATGATCTCACTTTAGATTAAACATGTAACACCCCCACTTTCCAAGGAGCCTTCGGCAATACCTTCCTTGGTAAACAAGGGCGCTACCATCTCGGTTGCCCGAGGAAGTGAACCAGAAGACTGAAACAGACTTATATACATATAATATTACTTTAGTCTTCCTTACAATACTAATCAAACATAACTAAGTACAACGACTCGTCTTATAAACTCTAGACTATGCAGCAATAAACGTGGTCATTGACTCATCGCATCCCAGCTATTCCCAAATCATCACGAACATAAACCTATAATCAATTTGCTCCATATCCCCCAATGGATCACCACAGTTTCAACAACAAAGGGGTCAGTAACAACATATGTCGATCGATTTACAAGAGAACAAGAGTAATCATCAAAGTAACAGAAACCAGAGGCCCACCGCAACGGTCACCTCAGCAGCATCAGGCAACCACCCTGACTTGCAAACCACCTATTGATTTCAGACCGCAATACTAAACATCGAAATTCCATCTCAACGCAGTGAGATTCCAGACCGCAATAATATGACTTTCAAATAAAATAAATACTATAAAATATGTAAGTTGACTCCTACGTTTTTAAAACACTTATACTTAAAATAAGAATTTAACTAAATATAAAATTAGAGTTTAATCATTTGCTAAACATCATATTCTAAATCTTACATATACACTTTTTACGTATATGAATTTGAGAAGATGTAAAATTTGTGTCTGATATTTCTTTGGGTTATTTAATAGGATTAATCCAACCTATGCCTCATCTTCTCAAATTACTCTAACCTATACTTTATCTCATATTAACCCCATCTTTACACTCATTTTTCTTATATTAGACCGGACTTAAATTTACTTGTTATAACAGGGGAAACTATTAGGGAAAATAAGGTTTTAAAGTTATTGATTGGTCCAAAAATTTACTTTTAGTATTTTCAAAGGTAATTTATTTCACTTAATTATTTGTACAGCTTTTAACAATATTTTCTTAATTCTTGTGAAATCCTTTAAACGAAAAATAAAAATGGACGGGTAATAACTAATAACGAGGACCAGATATTTCTCATTTGTAAGTATTATTGTAAAATATGTGATAATGTTGCGTAAACTTGAACTCTAAGACTTTAAGTTAAGGTAGGATATTCAAAAATATTATATTTTCTTAACTTCGTACCAAAACTGATCGAAAGAAATTTGGAGATATATTAGACTAATTTAAAAGAGTTGGTATAATTGAATTGTGATTCTTATTTTCCGTAGTTTGTAAATTGACAAAAATAATAGGGTAACATATAATAATTGATAATTTGATTTTAAAAAAATGAAGTTTGAAAAAACTATTATTCACCTGAGCAATGCTTTGTAGCAGTTAAGGATGGTAGTGGGTCCAAGATCCGACCCAAATCCATCGGGTCAGACCCTAATTGGTCGGGTTCGGGTCTTAATTTTTCAGACGCGTTGGGTATGGGTCGGGTATGAGTTTCATAAAAATAAATCGGGTTTGGGTCTTAGTTGTGAGACCCATACTCGACCCACAAACCCATTAAATACTCATGAAAAACTGTTATTATGTAAGTCAGTTAGGGAGTACTGAAAATGAAAAGAAAAGTGGCATTGAGTTCATGCGCCAAGTAAGAAGATGCTACTGGAATTAGACCTGACAAACGGGTCAATCGGGTCGGGTTCGAGTCGGGCCAGTTCGGGTTAGTTCGGGCCGGGTCATTTCGAGTTTCGGGTTTGTTGTCGGGTCCGTTTCAGGTCAATCAGGTCGGGTTATTTCGGGTCGGGTCATTTTCGGGTCAAAGAATAAGAGACAAAAGGCCATTTTAAGTCTTTTCGGTTCAATTAAAGTTATTTTTTGTCGAGTCATTTTGGGGTTGAATGGTTTTGGATCGGGTTATTTTCGGGTCGGGTCAGTTACAAGAAAGCTCGAGTCATGTTCGTGTCGGGTCGGGTCAAATCGGATTTTGGGTCACATTTGGGTGTTGTAGTTCGGGTCATTCGGGTCGGGTTGCTTTTACGAGGTATAACTGGAATGGCAATGGAAATAGGCCTTGTATTTTAGTTGATGTATGAAACATATGGCACTACAATAGTAAACAGGAGAGCAATACAAGCTAGCTGAAATACTAGACCCATGGGTAGATCCAGACCCGATGGGTATGGGTATGGGTCTAACAATTTCAGACCCATGCGGATATGGGACTGGGTCTGGGTCCAAGGGTGCGGATGCGGGTCTGGGTCTTGCCGGACCCGACCCATACCCAACCCGTTGCCATCCCCAGTAGGAATGGCTTTTTACTTTTTGTTGTCAGAATCGTATCCATAAACACCGCTAACTCGCGTGAGTTACATCAAGAAAATGATCTACTATTTCCGTTACAATTTACAATTTGAAACAGATCAATTTATAACCGTGCATCGCACGGGCATGAAATATGATCCCTTATTATATACTAAAAGATTAACACATCTCCAAATTTTCCCGCCTAAGTAACTCACTCTACTATACAATATTTGCCTTCTAATTATTTGATCTTATTATCTATACATATATATATATATATATACGGAGTACAATATTTATCTTCTAATTAATTATATAATGTAAATACTTAACGTAGTTATGGTCACAATTATTTCATAAACTACTCCCTCCATCCAAACCAAATGTAACACTTACCTTATTCGGACCATCCAAACCACACTACCCATTCGTTTTGGGCAAAAAAATAAAACCAACTACTCCTAATTGACCCTACATATTTACCCAATATGCAATTTTCATAATCTATACTATATATATTAACACCAATTCTCATTTCAAACGGGATGACCCGTCTAAAAGCTTCATACGGGTCAATCTCCCTCACAAAAAGAACAAGTGGGATAAAAATGGATAATTCCCTCACTTGTCAGACTTGCATTTTTGTGAGGGAGCTTGACCCGTCTAAAGCAATAAGACGAGTCTCCCGTTTGAAGCAAGACCTTCTGATATATTAGATCCTGAAATCAAGGGATTTCCATGTAATTAAATAAAGTTCTACAAATTAATTATACTATATAGTTTTTAATCGATAGCGTTGTGTGATAGACCTGATCAAGATATTTCAATGTAAATATTATATAATTTTGATTGAAGTATAAATTTAGAAAATACCAAAATAGGGTGATTTCCCTTAAAATAAGCATGCCACACTTATTGTATTAATTAGTAGCATAGAATATACATTAAATTAAAAATTTATAATTATTTAACTTACACAAAATATTTTGGAAACTATTAAAAGGTAAATTAATCAAGCTAGGTTTCTAAAACTAATAATATTGCATAAAAAATATTTTGAAAACTATTAAAATGTAAATAAATCAAGTTAGGTTTCCAAAAGATATAATATGGCATAATTCTTTTAAATTGATTTAACATATATGTAATATATTTATATAAATATATGAGCCTCTTAAAATTGCATGTGTACTCAAATTGCATGTTTAATCATCTGCTAATCAAATTATAGTAATCACTCAGTTCAATAGTCAAAGTAACAATATTAGAAACGAGAGTAATGAAAGTAATAGAACAACAACGGGAGTAGTGAAATTTTCAATTTTAATGCGACATTAGTGAAATTATCAATAATTACGGTGGGAGTAGTGAAAGTAATAATATTTACGACGGGAATAGTGAAAGTAACAGTAGTAATAACGAATGTAATAAAAGAAACAATACAAACAATAAAAAAAATATATATGAACAATTAGCCGACCAATTGTTTAAAGTAAAATATTAACAGTGAGAGTAATGAATTGTCTAATAATTGATTTTATCGTAATTTTAAGATTTGTCATAAAAAAAATATATTGATGATAAATTTATGAGCTATACAACTTTAAAGTATATTTAATTAAAATAAATTTTAATTGTAAATGTAGGTTTCCCGGGCGTACCCGGACACCAATACTAGTAATACATTAATACCCTACCCATCCACCTAACATTAAATACTCAAGTGGTCTCAATTCCATTCCAATACTACATTTCCTTTTTCTTAAAACTTGTGCTCCCACCCCGGTTATCTTTGGTTTGGATGAGAGGACCTATTATTTATCTTTTACAAGAACAAAACAGTTTTTTTTTTTACAGTTTCAAAATGAAATAAATATCATTATTGTCAAACCCTCTAATATTGACATCTCAAAAAACCGCGCTTTTACACGAGATCGACACTAGTTATAAAATCGTGGTTGGAAAAGCTCGCAAAATTTAACCAACACACGGACCTAAAACTAGTTGAGTATTGAGTGTTAAGACACATATTTTAGGAATGCCGTAAGAATGGGTGAAAATTGAATGGGGTGAAATTCTAACCTTACGGGGAGGGAGTAGCTGGGTAGGGCCAAAGTATTGGTGCTTGTGGGAAATACCGAATACGCCTATCTTAACAGTAACGAATTTCATCTCTTGTACCCAAGTCTCCACCTGCTGTACACTGCGCCTAACGGAAGCAAGCGGCTTAGCTATCGTAGGTATCTCTTTCTCTTTCAGCAGTTCTTCTCTTCATTGTCGTCAATTTGTTCAATTTTGAAATCAATTACGGAGTACATTACTTTATTAAGTATCTTGAATTAGATTTTGGTATAATTAGATATTAGCGATGTCAGCTGGTTCCGTAATGTGGATTTCAAGCATCAAGTGTTGTTGTCCAAGTTCCGCAACGGTATTTCACTTTAACATTCCATGTAATTACTGTTGTCCTGCCTTGCTTTACTTGCTGCTATCTGATACGGAGTACTCTATTTTTGTTGTCTTCCAGAGATGGTACTTTACAGGAGACTCAACTGCTTTACTTCCATCATCTCGTTCTTTTTTTTTTTTTAATAATCAATCTCATTCATCCTCCACTTTCAATCACCAGTTTTAGCCAACATTCAGTGCCGCTACCAGGGACCACCAAGCCTAGTTGCGTCACCCAAATACAACTCCTTGATCGTAGGCAACTTATATCCGCATTTCTTACACTAACTGCTGGACCTTCCCTTGTTTCGCCTCATATCGCTGCTGCCTCTGAATTTGCTGATAGTGAGCTTCTCTTCTCTTCTCTTCTCTTCTCCTCTTAATGCACGCACACATATGCTCATATCTATATTTCTCATGTCGTTTTGTTTCAATTTCAGTGCCAGCTCTTAGGGGAAAAGATTATGGCAAGACCAAGATGCGATATCCTGACTACACTCAAACTCAGTCTGGTCTTCAGTATAAGGTTATCCTACACTTTTAACTTGTATACTTACCCTTGTGCCTTCTTCCATCTCATCAACCTTTCTACTTTCTCAATACAGGACCTCAGAATGGGAAACGGGCCTATCCCAAACACTGGGGACACTGTCGTGGTAGGTCAACCTTCTGCATCATTTACAATGCAATGTGCTTAGGAAAGTTTGCCATGCTTATGCCTTTGACTCTATCCATCACATTCACTTTTTAACTCCTCATGCATTTAAAAGTTTACATCTGTCTCTGAAATCATTCTTATCATGCTTTGCCTAATTTCTTACAAGATTTGGATGAACTGATATACACTTGATAGTATAAGTCTTTGTTTTCTACTGGAATCAATGACTAAATTTAATGTGCTTTCGTACAACAAAATGTTTCTGGCTGTTATTCTATAGCTCTTTCAACAACGTTGTCTTTGTGAAATTGCACTTGGATGCTTTCTAAGTTCTGCCATAGTTCAATACTCCCTCCATCCCATTTTCAACTAGAGTCATTCTTAATTTCTTATTAGCTGTTTTCTACTCCTTTTTTGCGGTTCTCTTTTATTCAAGGAGAATGATAACATATCATGGCAACTTTCAGGTGGATTGGGCTGGTTACACCATAGGGTATTATGGTCGTATATTTGAAGCTCGAAATAAGACAAAGGGCGGTTCTTTTGAGGTATGACTTTGTTATCGCTAAAAGCTCTCTTGCCCTCATTTTTGTTTGTAACATGCAATGAATGGTCAGTGTGCTATGTGTTTATGGCTTTCTATAATGCAGGGAGATGACAAGGACTTTTTCCAATTCAGGATTGGATCGGATGAGGTGAGAGCCTTTGTATCCTGTATTGACTGATATGGATTTCTATACTGACTCCAGAGTCTCATTTTTGCCTTTTAACTTTTCTTGTTTGCTCAACTTCCCTTCTAATGCACTTGGAATTGGGTGTTTACTCTTTCCTGTACGTTTTACCACAATGTTTCCTAATACTACCCTCCTCAATAACAAATACTCCCTCCGTCCCAATGAGATGTTATCTATTGTATTTGGCACAAAGACCAAGAAAAGTAATGAAATCCCCAATCTACCCTCTCGCCTGTATTTCTCTCACCGTACTTTCTGCCTTTTCCTGTGATTTTTTTCCCTGCCTTCATTGCTCATGATTACTATCTTTAAACTTCTGGATTTTGCCAAACTTCCCCATCCAAAAACTAAAGACCATGTTCAATCAACCTACAACCAAAATAAAATGAACACGGTTGCATTAAAATGCTCATCATTTTTTTTCTCAATATTTTGTATTTGTTAACAATTTAGTCATGGGTTTTTGAGATTCTTTAAATTTGACCAAAGGTGACGGTGGTACAGACTGGGCTATTAGAGCTTCGTGGTGGTCAAGATACTTTGATGGTCAAAAGTCGTGAGACTCGTGACAAGTTTCTCTAACTGGATCTGGAATTGAGTTAGTTCTGGGCTTGGGTGATTATGGTTTGTCGTAAGGATGGTGGTAGTTATGGTGACTGGTGAGAATCGGTGTCAGAAAAAGAATGAGGGTTGGGTTGGTTGGAGAAGACTACTGGCAAAAACAGTGGTGGCTGGAGTGAGAATAATGGTGGTTCAGTTGCGGATATCGGTAACATGGGTGGTTGCCGGTTGGTAATGGCAGGGGTGGGTAATTGGTGATTGATGATGGTAATTGGTAAGGGTAAGAACTTAGAAGGGTTAAGGACTTAATGGTAGTATTATCACCTATGTTACTCCGACTCTGCTTGAAGGGTCGGACACGGGTGCGTATCTAAGTGTCGGACAGACCTATTTTATGAAAAACTGACTAATTTTTGGTCTAAAATGAAGTGTCGGAGTGTCATATCAATGTCCAAGGATCGAGTGTCGGACACGGGTACGTGAGTTCATATGAAGTTTCGAAGTAACATAGATTGTCACTACTCATTTCACAAAGATAAAAACTACCCAAAAAGGAAATAGATAACTATTGATTGATACACCCCAAAATGGAAATAGATAACTAATGACTGGGACAGAGGGAGTATTAAATACTACCTCCGTTCTGATCAAAAGTTGTCTATTACTTTTGGCACAAAGACCAAGAAAATAAAGATAAAGGATTTTGGACCACATAAAACATACAACCCCACTCACACATGAAATATACCCCACCAAAAGCTACCAAAAAAGGAAATAAATAACTATTCACTGATACATCCCAAAATGGAAATAAATAACTAATGACAGAGAGAGTAACTCCAAAATTCTCCAATTATGGATCTTAGTTCTCATTTTCAACAATAACATATACTCCGTATTAAATAACTCCAAAATTCTCCAATTATGGATCTTAGTTCCCATATTCAACACTTAAATTTAGTTACTTCTTTTTATCATTAGTTACATTATTCTTTGAAAAATTTAGCTGATTTAAATTATTCTCTCATTAAATGGGGTTTTGAAAGATGAAACATAATTCACGTTGAGGGTGGCGGGTGGGCGATGTTGATGGGGTATGATACGTGGTTACTGGGGGGTGGCTGGTGGCTGATGTGGGTGGCACGACTGTGTTTTGGTCATGTGCAGGTGTGCGGCGTTGATCGGTATGTGGTACCGATAGTGGTCATGACTAGAGCTGGTGACCCAATCCAAACTCGAGCAAACCCGAAAAGTTTGCAACTCGAAACCGACTTGACCCGATCCGATGCCGACCCGTAACCCAACCAAACCCGATTAAGGCCATCTAACTGACTTGACCCAATAAAACCCGTACCCCGAATCGACCCGATACTCTTTGACCCGCCATGACCCAACCCGAAAGCCAACCCAAAAGTTGACCCGATACGAAAGATACGAGAGATTACCCGAGATTAACTCAGTATATAACCTAGGTATAAATGAAAATTTAAGGCTATAAAGATCGAAATAGACCGGCATCGTAAACGACTTTTATAAAGTATATAAAATTAACTAACCTTTAAACTTCGCTAATTAATGCCCATAACTCAATTCAAACCGGTAAAATAATCGGAAAAAATATACTGGATAATAAATTGACGAGCCAACCCAAACAAAACCCGACTCAAACTCAATTAGACCCGGACAAATTATCATAATTGTTGGAATTTTAGCATCGGAATGTAGTGAGCTCGATATTCTCAACATAGATGATATTATTTATTTGTTGAATGTGTATGATATTACATGATATGTGGGGGAGACGATAATGGTGGCGAGGCCTTTATAGCTTCATGTTGGAGCTTATGGACTACAAACATTACAAATGATGCAAGATGTTTCTAGAGTATCTTAATTATCTAGATAATTTGTTGTCATGGTTTATCTAGATAGTTCTACTCTTAGATATTTGGGTATAATTTGCTAGAAATTTAGTATAGGATTTTTCTAGATTAATAGTTTAGCACTCTAGAAGCTTAGGATCATGCCTATCTTGTAGATCTAGAAGAACTCTAGAGGCTGTGATACCACTTGTCTTGTTGGTGTATATGAGGTAGTAAAGGAAAAAATAGAGTGGAGAATAGTTGTTAGTTTGTTTAGTTGAAGAGTAGAAGAATTTTTTGTGATTGTTTTATTTGTTTGGATTCATGGATACATGAAAATGAAAGGGGAGAACCTCTATTTATAGTGCTCCTCCTCTTATATTCCTAGCCTTCTAAGCCTCTAGAGTCTAAAAGATATCTCTAGAAAGTTCTAGTCTTCTCTTCACACACCCAAAACATTCATGATCCTTCTAGAGTATTCTAGTACAACCTAGATTTATCTACATAATTCTAGAACATTTCGGAACCTTCTACAACATTTCAGAAAAGTCTTATATTTTAACACATATCCTACGCCAAGCTTCAACCATAGGAACTCGAACCTTGTTGTTGTTAATTGGAACCTGGATGGGTAATGGATAAGCACCACTTCTTTTTCTTGTAACCTTTGTCTTGCTCAAGCAAACTAGATTTTAGCAATTGTTATCCACCATAACTTTGGTTGCTCCTTCTTGCTTGTAGCCTAAGTCGTTAAGTATCTTCCTTAGCCATATTACTCGATTTACTGTTGCGGAAGCTGTTCGGCTGTTGATTGAGCTATGATATCTTGTTTCTTGAATTCCATGAGAATACTCCTGAGCAATAGTGAAATACTTTTCATGTCATTTTACCGATCCTGCCGAATCACTCCCAGTCTCTTAGAGTATGCATAGTCAATCTTGGATTGTCACAAGGTTAGTAAAATACTCCAAACTCTAGAGTAACCTTTAAATATCGAAGTACTCTCTTTACAGCTTCCATGTGAACCCCACTTGTTTGAGAAATGAAGATTCCATTTCTGCTTGATGTACTTCCATGCCGAGGAAAAAATTCATTAAGCTCAAATCCGTCATTTCAAACCTTTTTTTCATCTCCTTCTTATATGTA
This sequence comes from Heliosperma pusillum, assembly GCA_022085475.1. Taxonomy (NCBI): domain Eukaryota; kingdom Viridiplantae; phylum Streptophyta; class Magnoliopsida; order Caryophyllales; family Caryophyllaceae; genus Heliosperma; species Heliosperma pusillum. The sequence continues at coordinate 14,938 of JAIUZE010018611.1, forward strand.
CGGATCATTTGGGCATTGTTTTCCTGATCATTATCATAGAGAGAAACGATAAGATCACCTTTTTTTTTTCTTCACATATAGTATATGCTCGTTTTTACTCCTCGTAAATCCTTTCTTCGTCAATCTTGCTGTAGCACGCCCTTAGAGCTTGTTTTAAGTCATATAAAGCCTTTTTGAGCTTGCACACCTTTTCTTTTTTCCCTTGTTTGCTCGACATAAATCTCCTTCTAAGTTCGCAGATTTGACATCAAGTTGATAAATTTTCTTTCTTGTGCAGCTAAGGCAATTAGAGTTTCCACCCTGTCACGGGCCTCACAACGAGTAATTGGAGCAAATGTATCTCCGTAGTCTATTCCACCTTGTTGGAGTATCCTTTTACCACTAATCTTGCCTTGTATTTGTTTATCTTACCCCTAAGGATCCGGTGGACACGGTCCAGACATTCTGACATGGATCCCTTTGTCAGATCCTTCTATGAGAAATCAGATCCTTCGGGAGTGTTGTTTTTACCCTCTGTTATGTACAACAACCCTATATCAAGAGTGCTCTTGACATGAATTTAATGCTCTAATAAAGTCTTCATTCATATTAAACATGAAGAAACTATTTTTCCTTTCTTTTCTTTGATTTTTTAAAACTAATAATCAATTTTTTCAGAAAAAATAAAAATTAGCCAAGTCTGAATTTAAATTTGGATCCTTGTATCCGAGTCCTTGTTTTTGAGATTTCAAGGATCCAACACTCGGATCCGTACCCGTGTCGGATTCTCATAAACGAGTCCGAGCATCAGTGTTTATTGAACCGTTGGGATTCAACTTGGTTTTATAAACCATTTTACACCAATCATCTTTTGATCTTTTGGCTTGTCAACCGTTTGGATTCAACTTGCTTTTATAGAACCATTTTATACCAATCATCTTCTGATCTTTTGGCTTGTCAACCAACTCCCAAGTGTTGTTTTTCTTTATCATGTTCATCTCGGTCTTTATTTTGCCACTCCTTGTTTTTAAAAGCCTCATCATAGTTTCTAGACTTCTTTATAACAAGGGAGCATCTCTTGCATTCCTCCTCATTCAAATTAGTAATATGACATAAAGATTCTTCTTACCTCGTGCTCCTGTAGCATTCTCTCGGAGGATGGAGAATGTACATTAGGAGTTAATGGAGGTGTAGGAGGATCATTGTTATTAGGTCGTGTCAACATCACCTTTGGGATGCTCAGGGACTAGGGTCACATTTCTCTAGGAAGAGGGTTGTTGAGTCTCGAAATTATGATCATGGGCGTGTAAGGATCCAATTAGCTCCGTCACGATTACCTTCAATAGACCTCTTGATTCTTCAATGACTGTGACAATCATGTTGAACTTTTTTTGTCAAAGTTGCGAGATTTTTTTGTACAATCCTCGTTTGATTAACTATATCTCCGTATATCTTCATTTGATTAACTATCTCCATTACTCTTGAAGTGTAGGCTTTTATGCCTTCATTCTCTCTCATCTTCAAATTGTCGAAATCCTTTCTTAAGGTGTTTAGACGTATAGCTATCATTCATTCATCACCATGGAAATCTTTTTGCCATGCTTTTTTCGCGGTAGATGCCCACATTTTTTTTTTGGAAAAATGGTATTCGAAACAACTTTAAAGTTGAAAAACAAGGCTTTAGCGTCCTTTAACTCATCCTCATTTGATGATGTATCGGATTTTCCACTCCCTTCTTGTTGTTTTGTGGTCCATTTTCCACTACCTCCCATAATGCATTTGCTCTTAAAAATAGTTTCATTTTAATGCACTAGTAGGCGTAACTTTCCCCTTCAAAAATTGGATGGGCGGGCATTGATAGTGTTTGATATGGAAGTCATATTTTATTTTGTGGCCCTTAAGAACTTTATATTTCTGCACACCACTTGGTGTATATGAGGTGGTAAAGCGAGAAGTAGAGTAGAGAATAGTTGTTAGTTTGTTTATGTGATGGTTTTATTTGTTTGGATTCGTGGATACATGAAAATGGGAGGGGAGAACCTCTATTTATTGTGCTTTTTCTCTTTATCCTACATTCCTAAAATTCTCTAGAATAGAACATTTTAGAGTGATCAAGACTGTACAAGATATCTCTTGAAGGTTCTAGACTTTTCTTCACTCATCTAGAACATTCATGATCCTTCTAGAGTATTCTAGTACATTCTATTATCTACATAATTCTAGAGCCTTTCGGAACCCTCTAGAATATATCATAACCTTGTGGAGCATCCCGGAAAAGTTTCATATTTTGACAATAATTACTCAAACTGATTATGATCCGACCAAGAAATTAGCTTGATAAGGACCTGAGCCGACAACAACTCGAGCTAAGGACTAACCCGGCTAACCCGACTCGTAAGCGACCCTAACGTAGTCATGACCCGGAACCCGACATGACCGGACCCGAACGACCCGACTGGCACCTATAGTCATGACTCATGTGCGACGGTGGTGTGGTGATGGTGAGTGCCCTAATTGATGGTTTTTTTTCCTAAGTTGAATTGGGAGAAAAAAATAGAAGAAAGAGTGAATGTAATATTGAGATGTAAAAATGAGAGGGGTAAAGAAGTCATAGTTGTATTTGAAAGAGTAATTTGTGTACATGAAAGAATATCACTCTAACTGATTTAGGTTAAACTTAGAAAGAAGAGGGGGCAAGGATAAAAGGGATGGAGTACAATAGTACACATTGTAAAATGGTCAGCCATCATTCCCCCCTTTTAGGTTTTCTATGCGCAGATATATTAGAAATCCTGTCAGGAGCTAAAACATTGTAAAGTGATCCATGTCTCTATGCAGGTCATTCCAGCATTCAAGGAGGCTGTCATAGGAATGTCTTTGGGTGGAATCAGAAGGTACTTTGTGCTTTTCATACTGCAGACAGAAGGTACAACGTGTATCACATGGTTTTGATTGATGTTATTACGTCTAGCATACCTTGATGTAATGATTACTCCATCTATTCAGTTTAGCAATTGTCTATCAATTTCTAGTCTAAGTATGTTTTTGTCGCCAGCAGAAAGTGTAGTGGTAGTGGTGGTGGTGTATTATTGGGATCATTGATCTACAACAACAACATTACCCTAGTGCCTCAATGATCATTGATCTAATAAATAAATTTCTGTTTATTCCTAATACCCGTGCAGAAAAGAGGAAGATGAAAATTTATTTGTGGGATTAGTTGAGTATTATGTAGTTATTTTCTGGCTGATTTGTTTTAGGATAAATATGTGGGGAAAGCAAAAGTTGGACTGGAATTGGGAATTAAAGTATACTTGCAGAATGTAGCAGGGTGGAGATAAGAATTCTATATCTTGTGTCTCTTTGGCATTTAAGTTATGCAAGGAAGCTTTGGCAAAGTTAGCTTCATGGGACATCTTTTGTGTACACTTCCTTCCCATTCCCATGGTTGGTTTGTTTGATAGATTGGAAAAAACTTGGAGAAGATTGTAAGGCTGAGTGAGAATTTGAGGTGTTAGTGTGCTTCCCCCCTCAACGGCCAACATGTTGCTGGAGGCGCTACGAGTTGTGCGCATCGTGACATGGTTAAAAGTTTGGTGGTCCATACTGGAATGGGATTCATTTGCAGCCTAGGTAGCCGACTAGCCGGAGTTCACTACCCAAAATAGTGGAATTAGCGAACTCCTGAGCGAGTGCAATGGAGTGTTACAGAGTGGATGAAGAGAATAGGAGTACCTAGAAATGAACGCACTTGAAAGAAAACAATGGGAGCTTGGGAGCCATGGGTGAAAAACTACATGAAGATGAGGTTGTGTGGTTATTTTATTCTTATTAAAAAAGTGCCGTAGATTTTTGGAGACTAGAAAATTTTGATTTTTTTCCCTTGCTTTTAATGAAGAGAAAACGTACTGGTGGCCTGGTGGGTGTTGAGGGAAATTATAATTTTTTTACCTTATTCTTACTGAATATTTTTCTTAAAAGAGGTGGGAGTATGGTACATTGGTACCAGTAGGTGGTTGGTGAGTAGGCCAGGTCTGATTTTGAATATATATTTTTTAAAGCTTTCTATTTCATCTAACCGACCATAAATCATTTTGGGACTAACTCACATGTTGTTTCTATTCCATCTGAAAATGAATTAACTCAGAAGTATACCTTATTCAAAACTAGTTTAGAAGAGTTGCTTACTTGTTGTAGGGCACCACTTAACTTGATTTAGAAAAAAACATTCCGAACCGTACATATTTGCTGTTATTGCGCCTTCCCGTGCCTTCTTTCTTTAAGCTTCTCATTTTACTTGCTTCTACCGTCCTTCAATGGTTAGTTTTCTCTCTCCTTTTACTCTGGCCATTATATTTTTCTCCTCGTTCTTCTCTTTTTTATTCTCCTCTAAATTATGTTCTTTGTTTTGAGTGGAATTATCCTTTATTTTCTGTGCGGTTCTATGATTATAAATGTTTCATAGATGACAATATGACTTGCTAAATGAAAATTAATAATTTCTTCTCATTGCTATTCATGATGTGATTTTATGTTTTTTTTTTCAAGTATCACATAAGGGTAGCCTTAATATAAAAACTTGTAGAAATCCGGAGTTGGAGCTGCCAAGTGAAGCGGGCCGTTAGTAACCTGTCTTAGTTTGTTACAGAGTTTGTCAGATTGTTAGTTGCAGAATTAAAGTTTCAGCAACATTGCAAAACTCACCTTTCATTCTCTCTGTAAAGCCTTAGGTTACCCTTATAGTATTTCAGCTTTAGAACAAATAATACAAGCAATCATCCCAAATCTTTTTTCTTTCGGGGTTCTTGTGATTGTTCCAATTCATTACTTCCCTTTCGGATTCTATCCCTTGGTTTTGTACAATTGATAGTAGAAGCTCGGTCCTAAGTATCTTTCCTTTTCCCATTGATACATCTTTCTTGGAGCATTGAATATCCTACCTTTCTGCCGTAAAAGAACCACGAAAGCTTGAAACCACCATTAAAACTAGACGTTCAAATATAATGGAGTATAAAACAAAGTTTATGGAGCAATAAATGGATGACTTAAGAAGGAAATCTACACACTAAAACTGGATATAGAACTGCAGCTTCCAGGGGTTTGTGAGGAAAGAGGCACATTGAACCTGCCTGTGACTAAACCACCACAATCCGAGCCTTAATTCCAATATTATTTGGAGTCCGCGTGTGAAGGGGTTTGTGAGGAACAACTCCAACCCATATAAATGTTACATGTGAGTCCCGGATCGAAGAAAGATACGAGTTAATCACTTTACAAGCCATAGGAGCTAACCTCCAGCAATTCTTTCATTTTATTTTCACATTTCATTCACCACACCTGTTCTGCAAAAAATCGATAGAAATCAGAGAATTTTTTTAAAAGAAAATTCTGAGGTAAAAGTCCCTCTTTTCTCTATCTTTCTATCATCCAACCACACTCAACTACACTCTCAAATAAATATTATTTTCCAATGACTATCCAAAAATTAATTCATACGAAGAATTTTTTCAAAAAAAGGGAAAAAATAATATATTATACGGAGTATAGTCTATAAATTGAACCATATATATTATACGGAGTATAGTATACGGAGTATTATTTAATTTTGCATATAACAATAAAAATTGTCTAATCAGAGAAGTTGTTATTAGGGAACCCAATAAAGAATTGTTCCAAAACTTAAGTGCCCAAAATCTGATGTTAGTAACACTAAAGTACTCTCTTTGTCGTATTCATTTGTTTGTCTTTGATTGAAATACCCCTTACAAAGAATAAAAAAGACGAACAAATGATTGGGACAATGAGTCAATTAGTCAATTATAGTATCCATTAATTAAAATATACTATTTATTGATTTATAAGAGACATACAAATTGACATAAATTTTCTAACTTTTAGATGCAAGAGTAACTAGACAAATGCATGGTGATGAAAGGGTGGATAAGAGGTTTGGAAATTAAACTCTCAAGTCTCAACTACTAGGTTATTCTAAAGTTGGGTGAATTTTTTTCTATGCATGATTATACGGGTTTAAAACTAGTTTCACTCAAATCTAAACACCTTGGTCCCACCTTTTTTTGTAAGAGGAGATGAATTTTGAATTTGAAGTGTTTTTTTTTGTATCTGAAATAAGGAAGTAAATATAAAAGTAAGAAAACTATAGAGTTTTATAGTTATAAAACCCCCTTCATTTCTAAGTTTTATTTTCAAACTCCTACGTTTATAATTTTTTTTAGGGAAAAAAAGACCCCGTGTTTTGTGGATTTCATTAAAAAGCCAATTTGCTAAACTAAAAAATATTCTTATATGAAATATCTTATTTTTGCCAAAAGCTAACTTTTGATTGAATGGAATCGTCATTCATGGCCAATACTGACCGAAAATCATTTATTAAGACAAAAATATACTTTTGGTGGATGTTTTAGAGATAATGTTCACAAAGGGCGGGGGTTCTGGAAATACGACATATAGAAAAGGTGGGAATTTTGAATTAACTCTTAAATAAAAGGACATAATGCTTGTCCTTAAAATATGGCAATTATCAAACTCACACATATTCCTCTCTCCGTGCTATACTCTATAAGTCTCTATTGTCATATGCGAACCTCATATTGTTTTCAATTACTCTTGTTCATGTTTTCTTGGGCCTTCTCTATCCATCAGATCCTAGCCGTTCCCCAATTTTAAGGCTTTCTAAGTGCCATCAATTGATCCTCGTCTCATGTTGTCATATTCGCCACCATATCTTCTATAAGCGCAACATTTAACTTCTATATAACGACCGCTACATATGCATCCTCCATACTTATTTTTTTTCCCATTTTATTTTGCTTGGTCTCTAAGACATCTATTTGATCGTAATTTTTCATCTATATGTTACATTTTTTTTCTTAAAATAGATATTGTGTATAAGTTTTCAATTATGAATATAAATAGGTTATTGTTATATCCTACTCCCCTCCATTCCACTTTTATTGCCTTCTTTTTGCGATTTTCATATCCCAAATTAATTGTTCTAGTTCGAAATATAGCAAGTGAAAATAGTGAACAAGCCATTGTACCTCTAGTTAAATAACTTCTTTCCCATTTTGCTTATACCTTGTACTTAAATTTATTGGTGAATGGGCATTTATGGTATTTCACCATTTTTTTTCTTAAATACTCATGTCTTTTAGTCAAACTTGTTTTGACATCAAACGCCGCATTCGAAAAGAAACCAAGGGGACAATAAAAAGTGGAATGGATGGAGTAACGTTTTAGTTTTCAGCATATTCATGGCCAAAGCCATTGAGATTTTGATCCCAAAAGTGAAATGGGAAGAAAAAAGAAGTATATATAGAGGGAGAGATCGTGTATGTCTAATTGCCTTAGCCTAATAAAACAATCCTTCTTCCTTGAGGTTCGTGAGTCGTGACACGCCTCCTCTTGTGCCTTATTGCTCCATTCCCCGATATCTAGTAGACTTAACGCCTCCTTAAACTCACTCACGCTATTGTGCGCAGTGGGGAAGCCACAGTGGAACCTGTGGGGGCCACTGGTTTTAATTTAAAACTAAATTTTGTACACATGAGAAGTAACGATGATGTTGTGGCATCAATGGTGAAGTGTTAGTATTTCGCAGTAATGGCCGAAGTTCGAGGATTGTGGTATGCATTTTGCTATGTGTTTTTACTAATTATTTTGACCCTACTTGATTTTTGAGTCTGGCTCCCGCCACCAATTGTGGGATTATCTTTCCATAGGCCTTATACGAGATCAGAGTGTCAAGTGTAATTTAGTTTGTAGTATTAACTAAAGGGATGGGTGGTCTCATGTCCTATTACGTTTGCCGATGAAAATAAAAATAACACTGTGACTACGTGAGAAGACAAACAATCAAGGATCTGCTAGTAAACGTGGTCTAGTGTCTTAGCTAGTATCTGTTTGACTTTGCCATTGTGCAGGATTGTAGTGCCCCCGGAACTGGGATACCCTGAAAATGATTACAACAAGAAGGGACCTAGGCCGGCTACGTTTTCGGTATTGTTGAGATTTACTGGTCGTTGATTCCCTTTGCACGTTAATTTTGGAACTTGTTGACGCATTTCTCTTTGCAGGGGCAAAGGGCGTTGGATTTTGTATTGAGGAACCAAGGATTGATAGACAAGACTCTATTATTTGATATTGAGCTTCTTAAAATCATACCAAACTAGGAAATCATTACGACTAAAGTATGCACGACGTGTCGATGTATATATGAACCAAGGAGCTCTACGTTATATGTTACGATATAGAGTTGCTATCCAGTTTATATTATTCATTTTTGAATAAATTGTCAACTGAACGTAATATATTCTCTCCATTCCACTCAGTTTCTATACATTTGAGTTTTGCAAATATTTTGAACATTATTATTTTACCCAATTTCACTTCATCCCAAATTGCTCTCAAGCCTGTTACAAGGGTGTAACGCCCGAAAAAACCGACAACTTAAAATAGCTCTTTTTATTAATAATAATGGTAGCGGACTTACAGAGCGTCACTGCCGTATTTCTCTTCCGGAAAATACAAGACTATAATAAAGTAAATGCACTTGAAAAATTAAAACTAAAAACTCTATTTAGTTGAATTATACATCTTATACGTCTTATCTTCTATGTGAGGTTACTCACACTTGACCCTCCCGGATACTGTTACTTGAAAAAGAATGAACGTAACGGGATCAGCCAACCACATGCTTAGTATGACGACAGACCTACAGTTGCCTCCATCGGCCTTATGTCAATTTTTCATTTCACTATTTTAACTCCTTTATGTCTTCTATATGTCTCACAGAGTCACAGGTATATAATAGGTAACATGAGTATCATCCAATCATTATTAAATAGATATGTCACATTTGTCATATCAGTATGTAACATTTCATTTCAGAGTAATAGTGGTCTACCATTACTGAAGTGAGATACATTACGGAGTAAAACTTCTTTAGGGTTAAACCCTCCTCCATGTACACATGGCTATATAATTATTTTTGTAACTCCGTGACACTTTCGCCAATAATAACCAGAACCGCAGTTCTCTTATCATGGAATTGTGCCCCCTTCCATGTACACATGTTAAATTTGTAATGTCATCCACTCCCGTAATCGTATCCCGAATGCTATAAGACATAAATGTAACATAGACGGAGTATAACAATCATAAAATAAAATTTAAGATAAATTTATGGTAACCAATGATTTCTAACATCGTCTTATTTTTATGATATATTAAAATAGTTAATTACTCTTATCGACGAAGGGTCCCGAAATCATACTAGCATTATAGCGGTTCTAAGCTTAAAAAGTGTTCGGGTGAGCTCACAAAATAGAGTAAAAAGGAGTTTGGTGACATTAATAGACATCTTTGCGAGACTAGGAAACGCATCGATGAAATTGATTTAGGCTCGGACAAGTAGACTTGGACACTGGGCGGGCTAGGAAAGGAGGCCTGAGCTCACGACGCGGGCATGAAGCGGGTCAGGCCGGTCAGGAGGTGGCCATGAACCGTCTCGGGTAGGAGGATGGGTTGGACAGGCTGGGCGGGCATGTCGTGGTTTTGTTATATAATTTTTTTTTAATGATTGTCGTAATTTTTAAAGACGTATAGTGTAACACCCCCATTTACCAAAATGTCTTACCAAGGCCTACCTTAACAAATGAAAGTGCTACCATCTCGGTTGCTCGAGGCATTACATATCAAATAGACAATAAAAAAACAACTTTTATTTAAAAACACAAGGTTTAAAGCGTTTACAACTAAAGTAATTAAAACCCAAAGTAATAAAAATTTCAAAAAATCTGAAATAAAGACTCGTATCAAAATCTTGACAATCTAAGACATAACGGAAGCTTTATGACTCATCATCCAGCGGCAATCCCATCCGACCCCCAAGCATGCTCAAGCGGTATACCTGCTAAACTTCTGTTCACCACTTCTCAATGGATCACATCAGTTTTGCAAACAGAGAAGGGGTCAGTACATCATACATTAATCAGACAACACAAAACAACAACACAATTATATCAAAAGATCAATCTCAACTCCAAACTACGGTAAGCGGTATGTAACCGAGTTCCTTTCGTAATGTATACCCCTGCCAATGTCAGCCCGCAACATTGAACATCAAATCTCCGATCGGATTCCCATCGCAACGGGTAATCTCCACTTGCCTTGCAATGAAGTACGAGTAATGGCTTAGATGAAATAAGCGGCCGTTCTTTTGATTGATGCATCTTATATGTTGATTACGTGCTTAGTTTTGGATGTATCTAAATTTTCCGCAAGGCCCCACTTGCCTTGCAACGTAGTACATACCTCATTGTATTCCGTTGTGAGTTGAAGGGACGTAAAAGGCCCGTTAATTGCCTTTCATCGGATTTTAGTAGTTTAGTTTAGTTTAGTTGAATAAGGGTCTTAGTTTTGCTCACTTACTTACTCGGGGCCGAGTAATGTTTAAGTGTGGGGAGTTTGACATACAAATAATTTAGACCGATTCCCTTTTTTATTTTCTTATATTTCGACCTTATTTAATACGATTTTAGCGTCGGTCTTATTTCATTTTACCCATTATCCCGCTTACTCTCATATCATAAATTTTTGTCTTATTGTTGCTCACTTACTACTCAGGGACGAGTAATGTTTAAGTGTGAAGAGGTTTGACATACGATTAATTTAGACCGATTTCCCTCTTTATTCTCTTATATTTCGACCTTATTTGATGCGTTTTAGCATCGGTCTTATTACATTTTACCCATTATCCCACTTACTCCTATACCAATGAGAGTGTTGTCAAGTGTCAATGCTATTAAGTCTCTCTTTGGTTTTTTCAAAAACTAACGTCTTCTACCCCTGTTAATCATCATTTTTTTCTTCTTCTATTCATTTTCTTTTCATTTGTGTTTCAATATTCGACTCCTCACAATATTCTATGCTAAAAACAAATACTCCCTCCTAGTCACTCATTTCTTCCCCTTTCCCTTTTACACAAAAATTAAGGAAATGAATTTGGACCACACAAAACACACTACCCCACATACAAATGAATTTAGACCACAGAAAACACACAACCCCACATCCAAAAAGGGAAAGAGGGAAGAAAACCCGATGTTAGAATATGCCTTGAATCTGTTCGGATTCTGATCTGATTTAGTTTCCTTATTTGTTTAGGAAACTATTATTTAGTTTCCTTGTCTGTTTAGGATACTATGATTTAGTTTCCTTGTCTGTTTAGGAAATAAGTATATGATTTCCTATGTCTGTTAGGGTTTCCTAAATCTGTGTAGGAAACATCTGTTATGAGAGTACTATATAAACTCTCATAAGCCGTCTATTTTATTCATTCAGAAATCTGTCAATCTGTCTGAGTCATTCAGAAATCCGTCTGAGTCATCTGAAATCTGAATACTCTGACGAGTATACTCTGAAATCTGTAACTCCTCAAGATCAATAATATTCTTCCCTTCTGCCGGTGGACGTAGCTAACAAGTTGTTAGTGAACCACGTAAATCTGTGTGTTATCGTCTTTATTGTTTTTATTTGTTCTTTCTCGTTTCTGTCATAACAAACTGGTATCAGAGCCTTCGGGTTTCTGGATACGAGAAAGATGTCGGCTTTAAACGTAAAGATCGATCGCTTTACCGGGAGGAACAGTTTCAGTCTATGGCAGATCAAGATGCGAGCCTTGTTAAAGCAACAAGGGCTGTGGGCCCCGCTTTCAGACAAGAAGACGGACCCAGTCACCGCTGAGATGGCCACGCTGGAGGAGAAGGCACACTCGACGATTATGTTGTGTCTTGCTGATGATATCATCACTGAAGTTGCGGAGGAAGCGTCCTCCGCGTCTGGTCTGTGGTTAAAACTAGAGAGTCTGTATATGACGAAGTCTTTAACCAATAAGTTGCTTCTGAAGCAACGTCTGTTCAGTCTGAGAATGCAGGAAGGTATGCCTCTTCGAGATCATCTAGATCAGTTAAACACAA
>JAIUZE010018612.1:0-12525 GCA_022085475.1 Heliosperma pusillum
GTCCCCGCCGGTCAGGTGGACCGGCTGCCGGCTACCCGGCTAGGACCAAAGGCTTATAAGAAAAACCAAGGAAAAGATAGAGGTGTCTCAGCCGGTCGGCTGACCGGCCGCCGGTCGGCCGGCTGAGATCAACTTCATGCATAAATTCTCACGTAACACAAAAATTATACAGCCACTGCCACAAGCGGTCAGCTGACCGGCTGCCGGTCGGCCGGCAGGGGTCAACATCACACGAAAATGCCATATTTCATCAAGTATCAATATTCAACAATTGTTATCTACCATCATAAATCATCAATTCTCATATAAGTTCTCAACTAACAACATCCATTACCAACAATACGATTCCTATGATTACTAATCCTATCCTAATTACGATTACTAACATAGAAAACATGTAAAACACGTAAATGATATCGAGTAACCCTTCACCGTTACCTTTTTGCGTCTTTACTCCGCGTCAATGTCCTCTTCCATCAAGAAGTAGTCTTTATCGGGATCTTGGAGGTCACCACCTACAAATAGTTAATAAAAGATTAATATAATTCACCTTGAGAAAGATGGATAATTTGAAAAGCGAGAAAGACGGTAATTTTATTACCAATACGGATAGAGGAAGATGAGAGGAAAAGAATAAGACAAACTTACGTGAATTTGAGCGAGAAATGAGAGAGATATGACGATTATAAGACGGATCAAAATGGAAGCTAGGTTTTTGGGATTTTCTTAGTGAGGTAGAAGGTGATTGAGTTGTGAGGAAGTTAGGGTTTATGAGGGAGTATGAGTGGAGTAAGTGAGAAAAGTCAAGAAAAGTCAAAGACGTCTTAAGACGTGATTCACTTGAAATCTCGCGTAAAATCCAAATACGAACTCGGAAATTCTAAATTAGACACGGGAAATTTAATTCGAAACTAAAACTAACTTTCGCTGAAAAGTATCCGTAAAATATTTTACTTATAAAAATAGGGTACATTTGCGGGTGTTACACTTCTACTATAAATACTCCTTCTATCTCATACATTCAACACCGACTTTTATACAATTGAGAGAATTTTATAAATTGATTTTAAAGCAAACCTTGAGCAAAATATTTATTATTTTTAGTGTTTTTTTTTCAAAAAAGTCGTGCATCATTCTTTATCAATCGCTCACGTGAAATACGTTATTGGATAATAGTACATCACATAATCTTACTTATTCTTTAACGAGAATCCTTGTGAGTTATATTGTACTTTCTTATTAACGTAAGATAGTATAGAGTATTTAGCGATGCTCACCTTGAGTTATAATCATAGTTGATTATACGAGTGAGTTGATAATTTTTGTAATCCGGAGAAAGGTACTAAAGATTATTAATCGAGAATAGTGGACCTACGTTTCGACTTGTGAAACTGAACCAATTCAAAAATCACGTGGGTCTCTCTCTCCTTTTCGTTATTTCGTTACTTGCATTTACTTTGATTAATTAGTTAGTTTATATTAATCTATAGGAATTACTATAGTTTATGGAAAAAGTGGGACTAGTTTTTAATACTCAATTCCCCCCCCCCCCCTCTTTCGTATTCGATCAATAGACTCTACAATTGGTATCAGAGCCTCGTGCTCTTGATTGCCTTACAGCAAGCAGTCTGATCCGTTTTTATCTTTTTATTTATTAATTTTCCGCTGCATTTAATTTTATTTTAATGCATTCCAAACACTTAAAGTGGAGTGTAAACTACTAAGGTTCACAAGTTTTAAGTGATTTGATTAGCTTGACTCAAACTGAAAGCAATATCAAGTAACAAGGGATGTTGTTTTAGAGATTGTGAGTTGTTTAACTGAAAGATTCAAGGGATATGACTTGAAAAGATACAATCCTCTACGAGCAAAGCACGAGAGAAGAAGGATTCAAGACTATGTGGTTTTTAGTATACATGTTTCAATTGTTCAGGAAAACAGCAAGCACCAAACAACACTAGACAAACCTCAACGCAAGTACTTTAAACCAAAGCAAAGCACAGATATAACTTGACTCACAACACAAGGCACTGATCAAACACCTTGAGGATGTATCAGGCTTGTTTCAAACTACAGCTCTTAGCACAATTTTGATAACATTGAGTGATTTCTCAAAGTTTAATTCATTCATTCATAAAAGTCTGCTTACAACAACATACAAGACCTCCTTATATAGAGGGGCTGATATCTTGTGAGCCATTGGATGTATGGATAATCCAAGGGCCAGCTTAGGATCTAAAATACTTCTACTGACATTAATTAAGAGCCTCACAATAGGACGAGCTCAAAACCTATAAAGAACAGACACAAAACACAAAAGAAAAACAGACTGAACAAAAGCAAATAAAGTAGTTTTTGGAGTTTTCCTGAAATGGAAATCTGTTGTTCTTGTTGTCTTGTGCTTTGCTCTGGGTGTTTTGTTGCTCCCTGGAACTCTCCACTCTTATGAGGACATAGATAAACCTGCCTTAGATGAAGACAAGTTGACTTAAACAAAAGAAAACATCATCTGAGCATGTACTACCTCTGCTATGATGTTTGCTGGACCCTAGCTTTGGGGTGTCTGTTTCATGGGTTTTTACTAGACTTCAAAATGGTTTTTCCTGGGCAAACTTGTAGCTTAGAGGGTTGTCTTGATGGTAGGCCATAGTGGGGGTGGTTGGGATGCCCTGGTGTACCTCCTAGAGGCTGGGTTTGTTAACTGGTCTGTCTGGGCCTGAATGGCTCTGTTTATGTTTTGTGTAGGTAATGTGGGTTGTGTTGGGGATGGGCATGGGTTGTTGAACCTTGAACTGTCTTCTTCATTGGGGTGGCTTGGCTTGGGTTGCTCTTGACTTGTCATAGCTTGTTGTTTAGACCTTGTAATTCGAGCTTCCATCTGAGGGGTCAAGCTTGTCTTGTATGTGGCTTGATCCTCAAGGCCCCTTGGGTGAGCTCCTGCTGCAGCCTCCCCAGGTTGAAAAGGGCTTGACCTCAAGCCTGTGTCTTCTTCTCCCTCAGAGTCTTCAAAGAAAGGACTAAGATCTCCAACCTTGAATGTCCCATGGACTGCATACTCTCCTGGTAGATCAATTTTGTAGGCATTGGGACCTATCTTCTCTATGACTTGAAAAGGACCATCTGCTCTTGGCTCTAGCTTGTTCTTTCTCTTGGAAGGGAACCTTTCTTTCCTTAGGTTGATCCATACTAGATCTCCTGGTGCAAAGTCTTTCTTGGTCTTAGGAACCTTGGCATTCTTCTTGTACAGATCATTATCCTTCTCAATTTGTTTCCTGACTGATTCATGGAGTTTTAACATTTGTTCCACCCTCTTCTTGGCATCATAGTGGACTTCTGACCTGCACACATTAGACAAACTTAAAGGCATTAAGGGGTTAGTACCATAGACCACTTCAAAGGGGGAGTGGCATGTGGCTGCTGAGGGAGCTCTATTGAAAGAGAACTCTGCTTGAGCCAACTTCAAATCCCAATCCTTGAGAGATTTGCTGACTATACACCTCAAGATTCTTCCCAAGGTCTTGTTAGTCACCTCAGTTTGGCCATCAGTTTGAGGGTGATGGGAGGTACTAAACAATAACCTAGTGTTAAGCAGTTTCCACAATGTCCTCCAGAAGTGGCTCATAAACTTTGTGTCTCTGTCAGACACAATGGTCCTTGGAACTCCCTGTAACCTCACTACCTCATCAAGGTATAGCTCTGCTACACTCACAGCATCCTCAGTCTTCTTGCATGCAATGAAATGTGCCATCTTACTGAACCTATCCACAACCACCATGATAGAATCCTTCCCTCTTGCTGTCCTAGGCAATGCCATTATGAAATCCATACTAACATCCTCCCAAGGCCTACATGGGACTGGTAGGGTAGTGTAAGGTCCTGCTTGGAAAGAACTCTTGGCCTTTTGACAAACTCCACACCTTCTGAGCACTATTTGAACTTCTCCCATCATCTTAGGCCAATGGAATTGATCTTGTAGTAGGTCCACAGTTTTCTGAACCCCAAAGTGTCCTCCAAGGCCACTTCCATGTACCTCCTTAATCAATAGATTCCTATAAGATCCTCTGGGAACACACAGCTTGTTTCCTTTAAATAAGAATCCATTTTGCAAAGTGTAGGGTGAATCAATGGTTCTTGTTCCCTCTTTCTGTGCCCACCAATCCTCTGCAAAGTCTGGATCTTCTTGATACATATCCTTCATGAACTCAAAACCAAGAACCCTTTGCTCCATAGTTGATAGCAGAGTGTATCTCCTAGACAATGCATCAGCCACCACCTTTTGTTTGCCCTCCTTATACTTGCTAGAAAAGGTGAATGACTGAAGGAACTCCACCCACTTAGCATGTCTGTGACTGAGCTTATGCTGGCCTCCTATGTACTTCAATGCCTCATGATCAGAGTGTAAGACAAAAGGTTTGGGCTTCAGGTAATGACTCCAATGCCTCAGAGCTCTGACCAGAGCATAGAACTCTTTATCATATGTAGAATAGTTTAGCTTGGCACCACTTAGCTTTTCACTAAAGTAGGCTACAGGTTTCTTTTCTTGGATGAGGACAGCTCCAATTCCCACTCCACTTGCATCACATTCAACCTCAAATAGGCAATCAAAGTTTGGCAATCTTAGGATAGGTGCCCTGCACAAGAGCTTCTTCATGTGTTTGAAAGCCTGTAAAGCATTCTCAGTCCAAGTGAACTCTCCCTTCTTCATGCACTCAGTGAGAGGTGCTGCAATGGTGCTAAAGTCCTTAATGAATCTTCTGTAGAAGGATGCTAAGCCATGGAATCCCCTTACTTCTGTAAGACTCCTAGGGATAGGCCAAGACTGGACTGCCATGATCTTGTCTTGATCAACTGAAATGCCTCTACCAGAGACCACATATCCTAGAAACTTGACTTCCTCAGTCAGGAAGGTGCACTTCTCAAGCTTCCCAAAGAGCTTGCTCTCCTTAAGTATTTCAAACACAGCCTCAAGATGCCTCAAATGATCATCCTTGCTCTTGCTGTAGATGAGGATATCATCAAAGTATACCACCAAAAATCTCCCTAGGCAAGGCCTAAGCACCTCTGTCATCAATCTCATGAAGGTACTTGGGGCATTTGACAGGCCAAAGGGCATGACAAGCCACTCATAAAGGCCATGCTTTGTTTTGAAGGCTGTCTTCCACTCATCTCCTTCTCTGATCCTCAATTGATGGTAACCTTGCCTCAAGTCAATCTTAGAAAAGAACCTTGAGCCACTCAGCTCATCCAACATGTCATCAAGCCTAGGTATAGGGAACCTATACTTGCCTGCGATGTTGTTGATAGCCCTGCTATCTATGCACATCCTCCAAGTCCCATCCTTCTTAGGAACCAACAATGCAGGCACATCACAAGGGCTTAATGACTCCCTTACAAACCCTTTACTCATCAACTCTCCAACTTGCTTTTGCAGCTCTTGTGTAGCCTTAGGATCACATCTGTAGGCTGGTCTATTAGGTAGTACAGACCCTGGCACAAGGTCTATTTGGTGTTCAATCCCTCTCAAAAGGGGTAAGCCATCAGGAAGTTCCTCTGGAAACACTTCCTTGAACTGATCAATGAGGGGCTTAACATCTGCAGGGATCACCTTAGACTCTTCTTCCTGAACTTCCTTTGATAGCAGCATTACTATAGGTTGCTCCTCACTACACTCCTTGACCATTGCTGACTCAGATAGAAATACAACTCCACTAAAATCCTCAGCCATACTTGGACTTCCATAGCTCTTCTGGTTTGGTGGCAAGGGGGCTAATGTCACCTTCCTGCTCCCATGCTTGAAAGAATAGGTATTGCTTCTTCCTTGGTGTATGGAGCTTTTATCAAACTCCCATGGCCTTCCTAATAGCAAGTGACATGCATCCATTGGAACCACATCACACAATACTTCATCCTTGTACACACTGCCAATGGAGAAGGGGACCATGCATTGCTTATCCACCTTAACCTCTGCTCCCTTACTCAGCCATCTCAACTTATAGGGGTGAGGGTGATCTTGAGTGCTCAACTTCAGCTTATCAACCATAGTAACAGAAGCCACATTGGTACAACTACCTCCATCTATGATAAGGTTACAAACCCTCCCTTGTATGGTACATCTGCTCCTGAAAATGAGGGACCTTTTGATCCTCCTCCAAAGGTATCTGTTGTGAATGCATTACTCTCCATAGGACTAAGCTGTGGCCTGTGTCAGGGAGTGCCACTATTGCCTCCTGACTAGACTCTTCTTCCTCACTCACCACTTCTTCAACCTCAGGCTCATCCCTTTCATACTCAACTAGACCCTCTTTCTCCCAAGCCTCAATTTCCATTATGGTTAAGGTCTTCTTAGAAGGGCAATCCTTCCTGAAATGTCCATAGCCTTGACATTGGAAGCACCTAATTCTGTTCTCAGTCAATGAAGTGCTTGGCTTTTGACCCATGATGCCCTTACCCTTGTCTAAGGTAGGTGGGGTGCTGTCTTAGGGGTATCCATGGCTCTAAACCCACTATAAGGTCTGGTTTGAAAAGGCCTAACAGGTTTTGGTGTAGCAGGCTTAGTCTTCCCTATCTTCTCAATTCTCAGAGATAGGTTGACAACATCATCAAATGACCACAGAGTTTGCATCCTAACCTTGTTAGCAATGTTCTTATCTAGGCCCTCTAAGTACCTAGCAATCCTTTGCTCAGGTTTCTCATTTATATCACATTGTAAGGTGAGTTGTTCAAACTCCCTCAGATAAGATTCAACAGGTTTGTCTCCTTGTTTCAACTTAGACAACTTGATAAACAGATCCTGGGTGTAATCCTTAGCAACAACTTTGTCTAACAGTTTCTTTTTCAGTTTAGTCCAAGACTTGATGGGTTCCTTACCCTCCCTAGCCCTTAACCCTTTCATAGTCTCATACCAAAGGGAAGCATACCCTTCCAGTTTAAGGATGGCTACTTTAAAAGACTTGGAATCATTGTATCCCTTGTACTCAAAGATCCTTTCTACTTCTCTAAGCCATTCTAACAAGTCATCAGGATTAAGACTACCAGAAAACTCAGGGATATCTACCTTAAGATGCTTGTCTGTGTTCCTGTGGATGGAAGCTCTGCTGCTTGTTGAGTCATCTGAGTCTGGGTACTCCTCATCATCAGGTGGCCTTCCTCTGCCTCCTCCTTGGCCTCTTCCACGTCCTCTACCTCTCCCTCCAGCAAGCAAATGGTTGCCTATAACTTGGTCCAAGGTTCTGGTTAGGGTGGTTACAATCCCAGCCAGATCCTCCATCCTTGCTTCTACTCCTGCTAGTCTCTCTTCACTCATTGGGCTATTTTTTGTGTTTTTAAATGTAGTTAGGGAAAATGAACTCACTAAGACTCTCAACCAAAGCTCTGATAACCAATTTGGAGTGTAAACTACTAAGGTTCACAAGTTTTTAAGTGATTTGATTAGCTTGACTCAAACTGAAAACAATATCAAGTAACAAGGGGGTGTTGTTTTAGAGATTGTGAGTTGTTTAACTGAAAGATTCAAGGGATATGACTTGGATACAATCCTCTACAGCAAAGCACAAGAGAAAAAGGATTCAAGACTGGTTTTAGCGACAGTTTCAAGTGTTACAGCAAAGCACAAACACCCTAGACTAACCTCAACAGCAAGTAAGTTAAACCACAGCAAAGCACAGGTATAACTTAGCTCACAATACAAGGCACTGATCAAACACCTTGGAGGTGTATCAGGCTTGCTTCAAACTACATCTCTTAGCACAAGTTTGATAACATTGAGTGATTTCTCAAAGTTTAATTCATTCATTCATAAAAGTCTGCTTACAACAACATACAAGACCTCCTTATCTAGAGGGACTGATATCTTGTGAACCATTGGATGTATGTATCATCCAAGGGCCAGCTTAGGATCTAAACTACTTCTACTGACATTAATTAAGGGCCTCACAAGAGGACGAGCTTAACAACTAGAAAGAACAGACACAAAACACAAAAGAAAACAGACTGAGCAAAAGCAAATAAAGTAGTTCTTGGAGTTTTCCTGAAATGGAAATCTGTTGATCTTGTTGTCTCGTGCCTTGCTCTGGGTTTTTTGTTGCTCCTTGGAACTCTCCACTCTTATGAGGACATAGATAAACCTGCCTTAGATGAAGACAAGTTGACTTAAGCAAAAGAAAACATCATCTGAGCATGTACTACCTCTGCTATGCTGTTTACTGGACTCTAGCTTTGGGGTGTCTGGTTCATGGGTTTTTACTAGACTTCAAAATGGTTTGTCCTGGGCAAACTTGTAGCTTAGAGGGTTGTCTTGATGGTAGGCCATAGTGGGGGTGGTTGGGATGCCCTGGTGTACCTCCTAGAGGCTGGGTTTGTTAACTGGTCTGTCTGGGCCTTAATGGCTCTGTTTCTGTTTTGTGTGGGTAATGTGGGTTGTGTTGGGGATGGGCATGGATTATTGAACCCTGAACTGTCTTCTTCATTGGGGTGGCTTGGCTTGGGTTGCTCTTGACTTGTCATAGCTTGTTGTTTAGACCTTGTAATTCGAGCTTCCATCTGAGGGGTCAAGCTTGTCTTGTATGTGGCTTGATCATCAAGGCCCCTTGGGTGAGCTCCTGCTGCATAAAGTGTCCCGTATTCAATGGAAAGAACTATAGTTTATGGAAAAATATGATGACCCATTATATAAAGGGTAACGACTGGGAATGCTGGCTAATCATTAAGAATGGCCCAAATAAGATCATGCTTGGATCTTTTACTGGCACTTCTACCGAAAAGAAAGAAGAGGACTATGTTGAGGCAGATTAAAAGAAAGCTCAGAAAAATTCAATCAAAAAGCAACGTAATGCATTGTTAATGCGAAAATACGAATTGTTCTCTATGGAGCAAAATAAATCGCTTGATAGCATGTCCACTCGCTTCTCTAGTATAATCAATGAATTGAAAAATATTGGAAAAACTTTTGACTCCGAGGAAATTGCTAGAAAGATCCTTAGAAGTCTATCTAGACGATGGAGACCTAAGGTGAGGGTAATTAAGGAATGTAAGGATCTATCTGACCTATCCTATCAAGAGCTAGTCAGAACCCTAATGGCTCACGAGATTACTCTTGATGAGGATGAGGCAAACGATAGCAATAGTAAGAAAGTGGCTTTACAAGCTGAGTCTAGTGAAAAACAAGATTCGGATCTTGAAGATGAAACCGTGTTATTTGCTAGCTAGGCGTTTTAAGAAAAAATTCTTTAATCAAAAACAAGGAAAAACGTTTAACAATAACACCAACAACTCTTATAAGAAGCCAATCGAGTCAAAAGGGTTTCTCTCAAGTCGTGGTTGTTTCAAGTGTGGGGACAATGATCATATGATTAAGGATTGCCCTACTTGGAAGAAAATCAAAGACAAACATCAACGTGACAAAACCAAGAAGGAATTCAATCAAGTCATGTTGGCTTATTTGTTGGGGAGATCTCGATACAGAAGACGACGAGTCAGAGGAAGAAGAAGTTGTCAACCTATGTCTGAGCAACGTAAGTCTTGACCTAATTTCGGACAGCGACAACGAGAGTGAATCTGAGATGTGACTTGTCGGTGATTCAGATTCAGAATAAGATTCAGAAGATGATGAAGAGGTTAGTCATCTTGAACTTAAAAAGCAAGTTAAGAAATTGTCTAAGAAGTCTTTAATTAAGTATTTTGAAGAAACCCTAGACCATTGTCATGAACAGAGTCTAGAGTTAAAAGATCTTAAAGAACAAATTCTTGACATTGCTAAGGAAAATCAACTTCTGAAAGCCAAAGCTAAAAAGCTCAAATCTAAAGTTATGGCTACTCCAGCTACAATTTCAGACATGGCAAATGTTGAGAATGAGGCTCTTGAGTCTAAAGTAATAGCTAATGAAGCTATAATCTCAGAGTTAAAGATCAACATTAAGCATCTTCAAGCCAAAGTTATAGCTAATGAGGCTATAACTTTAGAATTGAAGAGGGTCAACGAACTTTTGAAATCTGAAGCTAAGGCAAAGGAAGTTGCTATCATTGGCCACAAGAAAGAAAACTCTCTTCTTTCTCAGCAATTGAAAGATTTAGAGGCTAAATTCTCCCAAGCCAAAGATCAACATAATGAGGAGAAATTTATCTTGAACAAACGCTTTAATCATTTTTGTGAAAACTTTAAAAAGAACAATCCCTCCAAAGACTCAAATGTAGACCATTCGATATGTGAAAAAGAAATTCAGTCTTTGAAGAAATTGCTTCTACATGCACGAAAAGTTCATGATAAGTGGGAAGGAAGTCAGAAAGTCTTAAACTTCGTTACCCAACAGTCTAACAATAACATGAAGATGGGTCTAGGACATGAATGTTATAGTCGAAGAGACCATGATAAGTGCAAATCCACTCCTTTTGACCGTGATTTCAGAAGAAGGAAATATGTCAATCTTTCAGAATATCTGATTTGCAATTATTGTGGTCACAACGGTCATTTTAAAGAGAATTGTGTTAAATATGTCAATGACACCAAAAATCACACTGATATTGTTAAAGAACATGGCGTGTCTAGTATTGATGTGTCTGAATCTGAACCTGATCGTGAAGAATTTAGAAACAATGAGTTTAGATGTTTTTATGACATGGCTTTCGATTACACATCAAAATCTTCATCATTCAAAGAGAATGTGAATCAAAAGCAATCATTCAAACCTAGTGTGTGTCACAATAGAAAACCTAGAATGTACTATAATAAACCTAGACAACCCTATGTTAAGACCAAAAGAATTGTAAAACAGGTATGGGTAAGGAAGGATCAAATTTACAGAGTCACTAACCACAAAGGACCCAACTTAGCGTGGGTACCTAAACGTTGTATTTAATTCCTTTGCACATAATAGTGAAAGAAAATAAGCAATGGTATCTCGACAGTGGTTGTTCGAGACACATGACCGGAAATAAGAATCTTTTTCTTTCACTAGAGCCCTTAGACGGTGGCAAGGTCACTTTTGGAGACAACAAGAAGGGCAAGATAATCGGTGTAGGTAAGATTGGTATATCTCCTTCACATGCTATTAATAATGTTTATCTGGTAAATGGTCTTAAACATAACTTGCTAAGTATCTCTCAATTATGTGACAAAGGCAATAAAGTAGTTTTTCATTCAAGTGTTTGTCGCATCATAATTGAAAGTACTAGTAATATTATTCTAGAAGGTTTACGTAAAAGGAACGTGTATATGATTGATTTAAACAAAGTTACTACAAGTTCCTTTACGTGCATCAAAGATACTGTAGATGATTCATGCTTGTGGCACAAGAGGTTTGCACACATTAGTCCAACAACTATAAAGAAACTCAAATTGTGGGATTTAGTTGAGGGTTTATCCTCAATCAAATTCGAACAAGAAAAAATGTGTGACTCATGTGCCCGATGCAAACAGGTCAGATCTTCATTCAAACCAAAACGAGTAGTAAGTACAAAACGTCCACTTGAGTTGGTACACATGGATTAGTGTGGACCTATGAAAGTCAAAAGCCGTGGTGGGTCAAGGTACGTATTCGTCCTAGTCGACGACTACTCAAGGTATGTATAGCCTATCTTTCTATTTACTAAAGATGAAACTTTCGATGAGTTTGTATGACTAATGAAGCTTGCCCAAAACAAGTATGATAAGAAGTTAGTTTCCATTCTTACGGATCATGGCACCGAATTTGATAATCAAGCCTTTATAGAATATTGTAAGGAGAATGGTGTTGGACATAACGTTCCTGCACCATGAACCCCACAACAAAACGGTGTCGTTGAACGTATGAATAGAACACTAGAGGACATGGCTCACACTATGCTTTTGTGTAGTGGCCTTCCTAAGAACTTTTGGGCCGAAGCCATTTGTACTGCATGCTATGTGCACAACAGAGCTATGATTAGACCAATTCTCAAAAAGACTCCCTATGAACTTTTAAGAGGGAAAAACCCCAATATAGCTCATCTTCGTTGCTTTGGTAGTAAATATTTTATCCATAATAATGGAAAAAGTAATTTAAGCAAATTTGATCCACGAAGTGACGAAGCTGTGTTTGTTGGTTACTCTAATTATAGTAAAGCTTATAAAGTTTTTAACAAAAGAACTTTGTGCATAGAAGAAAGTGTTCATGTTGTATTTGATGAAGATAATGTGCCCGAACAAGTTGAACAGAATGAAGAAGAAGACATGAATAATCCCGACTTTCGCCTTTCAAGGGATGACTTACCAGAAATCGATGAAGAAATTATTGAAAGAATCAATGATGAATTTGATAAATCTGCAAATAATCTTGAAAAGAGAACTGAGAAATTGGTTATAATACGAATGTCTCCTCTCAAAACAAGAATAAGTAAACCGAAGTTATAACTGATGATGCTATAACTTTGGACCCAGATCAAGATATTGTGACTAAAGTTGTATCAACTTCAGCTACAACCCCGGAGTCAAGCTCAGGGGGAACCAATGTTGACTCTGAATCATTTGAGGAAGTGAGAGTTCATCAGATGATGATGAGCCTAGGAACTCTAAGA
>JAIUZE010018613.1:0-47986 GCA_022085475.1 Heliosperma pusillum
ATTAAAAATCATACGAAAACCCGCTTGACTTAAAGGATATCAAATTAAACTACAATCTCGTATTATAATTTCTAACATGTGAGAAATAATAATATTATGAAAACTCCTTTAATTAAATAATTTACTTATTAAAATTTCCCACTTGCTAAATATTACAAAACACGATAAAATAACAATAAACTCAAAAACCGTCAAAAGTCCAAAGGAAACCCACGGCCTGTTTTGGGCCGAGAATAAACCGGGCCTGGACTGGGCCCACGGGCCTGGTTTGGGCTGTTCTGGTCGATTTTTCTAAAAACCGTTTCTTAATATTTCCCGCATGCTTAACATATTTAAAACCCGTCAAAACAACAACAAAACAATCAAGTATCGACATAAACCCAAAGACCAAATCCCGGACCAACCCAGACCGGCCTGGACCGGGCCTGAACCGGCCTGAATCGGCCTGGTTTGGGCTGGTTTTCCAGCCACCTTACACGGCCAACATCAACCACCACTCTAAATTATTTCTAACATGTTTTAATTAACAACATCCATTTTAACAACCAATTCAACCATCATTCATACTAAAAATTATGATTATGAACAAATCATCCAAATATGTCAAGAACACTAAACATGTTAAAAATTCATACAACATAATAATAATAACTACTTATCATGTTACTACTAAAAAGCATAAATAACAATAACATAGACAACAACAAAAGTATGTAACATTAATTCGTCGAGTAACTCGGAATCGTTACCTTAGCTAGCACAAAATCAATTAGCACCAATATAAGAAGTAAAAACCCGTCTACTAATCTTCTTCTAAAATATACGAGTCACCAAACTCGTCTTCAAAATCTTCTCCTATAAGAAATGACAAAAATAACATTATTAGAATTAAAACTTGATTTCAACAATTAAAGTGTTGAAAACGATTTTGTCGGAACTGAAAATAAAACGTACGTGGAGATGGAGAGCGGAGAGGAGACTCTAGAAATATAAGTTAGGACGGATTTGAACAAGTAACGAAGGTTTTATGACGATTTTGCTCAAGAACGATGAAGAACGATGAAGAACAGCAAGAACGATTTTGATTATATTAAAGAAAGTATTAATTAGATATTAAGTTGATTTATTGTAAAATGTAAAGATAAGTAGTGAGTAAGTGTGGGGAGGGTGCCGTGTAATTATAGGGGATTACGGGAGTCGGGTTTTGAAATTGTTGTTACGGGATTGACTCGGGTTTTATAATTATATTAAGGTAATTAATTAGATATCATTAGATTAAATGATAGTTTAATCAAATATCTAGATATTAATTAGATATTATGTTATTGTAATTAAAAGAAAGAAAATATCTAGTCCTAAGAGAGGAGAGGGAGCCGTGTGGTAGGAGAAGAAACCGGGTCTGTTTTTAAACGATTTGCGTAATTTAAGTTGACGGATCGATAAAGTTACAAATATCTTAGATATTCGTATTAGTTTAATCAAAAGAGTTAAAAGATCTAAAGTGAGTGGAAAAAGGTGACATGGGGCGTGTGACTCATGCCAAAGTCGGGTTTCGGGTTTGTTTCGGGATTTAAGTTGACTTGGGAATAGTTAAATGACGCTCGGGGTTAAACCGTAAAACCTTCTCTTTAATTCCGAATAAATTCAAAATAATTATATTAAATTATCATAAATTCAAATAAATCTTAATAAATTAAAATAAATTAAATTTATTATTTTTCAAATATAATTTCGGTCTTTCAAATTACGGGTTGTTACAGCAGTGGGTGGCAAGAATATAGATTGTGAGCAAAAGGAGAGTAATGTGCCATAGTTTCATGGATATGAGGGTGACATTTGGGATACATTGGATCTAGGTTTCTTGTTAGGATTACCTATGTATTATTAAATTGTTACTTGTATGATGGGTTAGTAGACTGAGATATGAGTGTTTTCGTGTAGCGCTTAGAGGCAAGTGTTGGGGGAAGTATTTGTAGTATGTGTGTGTCGAATTAGATTATCTTTATCATGGTTTGTATAGTCTTATGTTGTGTAATGGTGTGATTCGTTTTGTAGTCTATTATGTCGGTCATGTGGTGACGCGAGTCTCCATGATTTTGGCATATGTATAGAGGTCGTATTTTTATTGTTATTGTTTCGCTAGCTGTTGTCGTGGGTTTAAGAGTAGAGTTTAATCGGTGAATAATTATTAGTAGTTATTGTTGGGGCTCCTTGGTCTTTGAGATTTTGGGTGAGAGGCTTGATTGTTTGGGTATTTCCGCATGTCAATCTGGATGTTTTGACTTGGTGGGTATAAGGAGGTCGCTAAATTTGATTGTGATGTGCTTGAGGTTGCAAGCGGTTTATCATTTGGAGGAGTTATAGGTATATAATGTTAGAGGGTACCGTGTTTGAGTGGATGGATTTGTTGGCAATGAGGATCAATTTTAGGATTTTGGGTGGACGAAAATTCTAGATTGAGTGTTATGTGGTTGAGATAGGGCAAGAATTCAAAACGATGTTATGGGTGATCTTGGTAAATGATCGATCTAAGGTTTCGTGTTGAGGATTTTTTGGATGGATTCGAGGTGATATGAGAAATGAATGGTGTTGGGGTTGTGGTATATTTGGCGGTGTTGGTATCAGGGTATTAAGCGATCTTGGTAAGACGGGATGATGTAAATAAAGGAATAGGTAAGTGTATAACGATGAATTGGGTTAGAGGGTGTATCAGCTTATTGAGAGGAGTAGGTTGAGATAGTATTATTATAGGCGTGGATGTGGAGTTGTGATATTAGTTAATTAGTGATGATAAGTTTTGTTTATGTGAGGGAATCAGACTATTTGGAGGGTGGTCAGAGTGGATGATAGTAATAATATTAATGGTTTGGGTATGACCAAACTTCAAAGACGAAATTCATTTTAAGGGAGGTAGAATTATAACATCGCATGTTAGCATAGGGAATGGCAACAAGTTTAGATTTATTAATGTTGAGTATGGTAGTGATGAGTTAGTTTAGTGATGTACGGGCGTTAGTGTAATGAAAGGTTATGAGGTGAAAGAAGATGTGTGCCATGTGTGAGGTGAAAAGTGAAAGTTCATAGACCCTAATTAGACTCATCTAATTAGTTACTAATTAACTAGTTAATTTAGTATTTAATGATCTATGTAACATGCATGCAAATATAAAGACATTATAAAGACAAGTAGAAATTTCCTCACATTGATATGGAAATAATATGGGCACAATAAGAACTCCTTCTTATTGTTCTTGAGCTATGATATGGATGATCCTCCAAGAATCTTCAAACTAGAAGATCTCCTTTAAATTGCACCCAAGATTTACCCAAATAAACTTAACTTATTACTAGCTAAATAATAAGAAAAGATACACTAATATTATAATATATTACTACCTTAGTAATACTTAGTAAATATTAGTATATGAGAGTTTTAGAGAGATGAGATGTTTAAGTGAGATGAATAAACAAGCAAGAAAATAAATTAGACAAAAATTGAACAACCATAGTGCTCTTTTATAAGCACTATGGCCGGTCCACTAGTAGAAAAAACCCCTATCGTGACACAATTATTATGGCGGTTGTAAACAAAGCGCTACTGGCTGGAACGTAATTTTTATGATGTAGGAAGTCTTTCGTGGTGGTTAAAAATTAGAACCGACGCTAAAATGAACGTTATTTATGGCGGTTTCAAATTAGAAACGCCATTATTAGTCTTTTGTGGCAGTTGTGTTATAAACCGACTTAATAACGATGCTTAAAATAATAAAAAGTGGCATAATTTTTTCAATAAAAACCGCCATTGTATCAATTTGTGTCGGTTGTAAACCGACATTTAAACATAAAAATAAAAAGTCTTTAGTATCTCAGTAACTATATTCAATAAAAAAGCCCATGCCACGACTCAAAATCCTTGACATTGCATCCCTTCGATCCCTTCAATCATGACCCAAGTGTAACTGTTCTAAGGCTACTTTACTCATTTTATTCACTTTCCCTCGTTATTAAGTAACTTCTCTTCCTTGTTCATCCTCAATTCTAAACCTAGAATCCTTGACCGATCGATCCATATTCTTCCAAAAAAAAAAAATTCATTCCCACTCCTCTTCAATCGATTCATCTTCTTCTTTTGATTTATTTGCTCTTTCCAGTTGCAGAAATTCAATATTGTCGTGGTTTGGTGAGGCGGCTGTTCTTTGATTGTTTCCGGATTCCATCGTTGACTCTACTTTTAATCTTAATTACTTCCACATGTGATTATTAATTTTGTAGTTGTGGTACTTTCATTGTGGTTATTTACTCTTGTCGTTGATATTCACAAACATCTGATATGTTACAATGGTATTAAATCCTTAGTAATCTCTTTCACTGACCTATCAATATCATCGTTTTGCTTTATGTGACTTGGTTTATGTCCACACTAGCTCTTTGTTCAATTCGAATTAAGTTCAAATAATTAAGGTAATCTCTTACCAATTTCTTATATGGGGTTTAATGACTTGTGTTTTAATACTCTTTTCGTCCTAATTATTTGTTATTTACGTTTATATTCATGGACATGTAGTTTAATCAAAATGTAAAACAAATGATTGAGACGAAAGGAGTTTTTCCTTTGCTTATGGACTTGTGAATTTGAATGCTGAACTCAAAACCCTTGACGTTGCTCTTATTTTATACAGTAATAATTTGTGCAGATCACACGACAGTCATGTCCATTGTCGTTCAAGAAAAGCCCTTACTGGATAGCGCGTGAGGTCAGAATTTCACCATCATAACAACCCACATTGACTCTAGTATCATTTCTTCTTGATATATCCTCATTTTTGTCATAGAAGCGCAGGTGATAGAGAATACCAGTGGGAGCAGCCTTGCCGTTGACATATGGAGCCTTGGTTGTACTGGCTAACTGCACATGTTGGATATTTCATGGTACTTCTAGTCTTTATTAGTAAACTTACTCCGTAGACATTGATGTTGGGTTTCTCGGGTCACTGGCGTACATACGAGTGCCAGGCAACACCATTGACTCTATGGCATCAACTGGAGCTACAAAAGTAATGAAGTTTGTGCCATTCTTCAAATTTATTGATTTATTATAGTTTTCTTTCTTTTTCTTGCTTATACTTGTATGGGAGAATTGAAATGTTGTGGATGTAAAATAATCAGTGCAAAATATACACTCTATAATATTTAAAAAAGTTTTTGTAATGAGAAAGTAGATATTATGACTCCTAAACATGGTCTCACTTCTTCACCTTATATTTTCAGATTGTGTTTACATTTTGGTGCTGGTGTCATTGCCAATGCAGGGAGGAAAGTAAACCAATCGGGGTTATTGATTCCAGCTGCGTTGGTCATGATATACAATCGGTGGAATAAGTAAGTATTAATCAAACCAGATGCGTATTACAAGAGAACACTTATAAATTTTTTGATAAATTCTTGAATGGGTTCGGAAGTAGGTTGGGCAGTAGCCTCAGGGAATAAGATGGTGGCTTGTCGTTAAGGTTGGTGGCTGATGGTTCAAGGTGGTAGAAAAAAACTTTATATGACTCTAAGACAATTTATGTTAACCAACCTTGAATCATTTTGGGACTAAAGAAAAGGGAGAGGGGATAGCGATCTGATTTTTTCCCTCCAAATCTATATACATTGGAATCGTTTTAATTATCGTACCACAGAATGTCAAGTAAGGATATGTTTTCACTCTTAAAAAAATTCATTCTCATTTGAAATTAATCTTCTTATGTGCTTCTTAATTTAGAGTGTTAGTTGAGTGTTTACTACTTTTTGGCGTACCTTAAGTCTTAGCCAATAATTTACGTTTCTGCACCTATTGTACCTTAAAGTAGTACTCCGTCTCTTTACGGAGTAGTCTTTATTTTGTAAACAAGGTCTGGTTTTCAGTTTGCTAAGTATAGGTTCTGCAGTCTAGATATAGACATTATAATATACTCCCTCCGTCCCGGTCATTTGTTTACCATTTCCATTTTAGGGTGTCTCATTCATTTGTTTACCTTTCTATATTGAGAATGTTTTCTATGAGTAATTTGATGTGCCAATGGGACTATTGTTCACTTGTCATCCACCAAGGACCACCACAAATGGTCCCCTACCATTTTCTTAATAATTGTGCCAAAAACAAAGGTAAACAAATGACCGGGACGGAGGGAGTACTATACTGCAATATTATGTAAATATGTTGAACAAAACGCATCTGACTTGAACATTTACTAAATGGGGATAAAAAGATACAGTACTCTAAGCTAAGAAACACAATAATATACTTGTAGTAGTATTAATTAAGGAAGTAACACTCTTAACACACTAGTATACTAGTACTATATATAAATATGTTGAACAAAATGATTTGATTAAGACGGTCTTGCTACAGTTTCTAGTTTCTACTACCTAATTCATCTTATTTTACCTTCTTTCTCTTATTCCAACTGTTATAAATCATGCGTGCCACTACTCTATTCAGCCTCTTCGTCGTGAAACCGGTAAGTCTTACGTCTTGGCTACAATTTCTACGACCTACTTCATTTTTTTTTTGCCTCTTTCTCTTACTCCAGCTGTAATTTCGCTAATACACTACTACAAAATAAGCCTATTGCAACACTTTCGATGCAACACTTTTAGCAAGTGTTGCATTTAAAGCAAGTAAAACGTTACCTGGAACATTTTATAAATAAGTGTTGCTTTTTGTAAATAAATGCAACACTTCTTGAAAAGTGTTGCATATTTTACGCAATATAGCAACACTTCCACCAAATGTTGCATTTGATTTAGAAAAACGCAACACTTTTCATATATAGTGCATTTGATCAACCACATATACTAATATACATGAATTTCTGAGCTGGTCGGATCGGGTCAGTTATGGGTCTAGTCGAATTCAGGTCAAGTTCGAGTCGAATCGGGTTCATACGAGTTTCAGGTTAGTTTCGGGTCTTGGGTGAGCCTTGTGGGGGGAAACATTTATATTCATCGAAAAGTAAACTATATATTCAATAAATTAACATTTGAAATATGACGAGATACGGTAAAAATAAGTACATACTTTCTCCGTCCCAATCGTTTATTTGGCTTTGATTAAAAAACTACTCACAAAAAATATAAAAGACCGACAAATGAATGGGACGGAGGGAGTACTTTACATCTTAAAAATGGCTAGTAATTAAAAGTATCACCTGACAACAAAAAGAGTTACCCGATTCTAAAATAACAAAAAGAGATACCTGAAATCAAACAAAAAAATGGTAGTGTACTAATGTATTTTTAAGAGAAAGTACTATAACACGGTATTATAGAAGAATGTGAGTAAAAGAAAATTTGAAGGCCCCCTTTAAATGAACA
This sequence comes from Heliosperma pusillum, assembly GCA_022085475.1. Taxonomy (NCBI): domain Eukaryota; kingdom Viridiplantae; phylum Streptophyta; class Magnoliopsida; order Caryophyllales; family Caryophyllaceae; genus Heliosperma; species Heliosperma pusillum. Next base: position 7,360 of record JAIUZE010018613.1, read on the forward strand.
CAAATTCTCATTAAAACGGTCATTATCCGTCTTAAGTTTAAGACGGGTTAAATTTATACCAAATTATCTCATTTGTTATCTAGAAAATAACAAAAATTTTGTCTTTAATATCACCATATGGGGTATTAACCCATCTTAAATTTTAGATGGATAGTGCGCGTCTTAAATGAGACTTATTATTAAATGAAATTGAGTGAATTAAACTGTAAATGGGCTTAGGTAGTGTGAAACTAGTGTCCATGCTAATTATTTACTCCATTTCTACAATCGTCTCTTCGACATACTCAGTATCTCTGAACCAATTTTCCTATTTCATTTCTCAAAGGTCTATCACCATCGTTTTCGATTTTATCTCCGCCGGCAATGACGATGCCCATATCTTCGAACCACAAACTCTACATCTCAGGGGAAACATTCAGGTATTGTCGCAATCGCAACTCGTCGCTCCTTGTCGCTGTTGGTCTTCTGTATTGGTACAACCCGTACCTTTATTTTTATTTTCACTTTTATTGATTAATTTCTATGAAATTGATATCGTTTCCACTACTATTTATGCTTAATTGCTGTTTTATTTTCAGTTGAAATGGAGTTTTTCAATTTGTGAATTAGGGTTTGTATGAAAATACGGACCATTGTCTGAATTTCGAGTTTTGGGTTCAATTAAGGAAACCGATGTTGTAATTGTCATTTTGTTGGGTTATATCAATAAGGTTGGTATGAGAAATCAATTAAGAAAGTGTAAAAGCGTCAATGGCTATATTGTTAGAAACTCCATATGATTCATCTCAGCTTTCAATTACGGAGTGCTAACTTAATGATGCTTGATGAAAATAGTCGTGTTTATGATTCTGGTGGTTATTGTCTTATTGACACTCCTGATTCATCAGTACCTTGCCGCTTGTGATGCTTGATGGAAATGAAGATACATCACAAAACAAAAAATAATAAAATTACATAAAGGATAAAATGACGGATTCGAACTAGAACTAGAAGTTGAGATTGTCTCTGGGATTAAGTCTTGAGCCTTTGTTCCCTGTAAATAAAGCATAAAGCATATGAACTTGAAAGAGGGGAGCTCAAAGAACCTATGCAAACGTTCTTCCTCCTAGTGATACAATTATCTTCGGGTAAAGTCTGACAATCTTGATCAACATGTCTGACTACTGAGTGCTCTATGAGTTAAAAGCAAGTAAATATTTAAGAAGTTAGGCCATTTATCTGTATTCCGATTTTGTGCACCTTTAAAATGATACTGGCGAATTAATCAATGTTGATTCATATTGTAGATTCGTGATAGGTGCAACATTAGATATAAGTAGTTATGTGCTAAAAAAAGTCATGGAGTATGCATATGTTAGTAGCTACATCTATCATTTGTATTGCCAGTACATGTACACTAACATCTGTAAGATTTTGATCCACCTAAATTCTAAAGAAGGTCGTGTTGGGAGAAATATGTAAGCAACCTACGTATATACGTATCCAAGCTAAGTGACAAACGAAAATGTTGTTATACGAATGCCAAGAGTTGTTTGTTATTGTCATTTTAAACTTCATACCACTCGATTAGCTCTTTTGTTTTAATGTCACTGGCTTGTTACATTAGTATCAATTGTAAGGTAATGGTGTACACGTATTTACTCAAGTGATTCAAAATTGCATATTATTTTATATTTTCCTGTTGAGTTCTTAGTTGTTATCGACTTTCAGGTGGGTTCAAATACCATACCCTGAGTAGTCGCCCACGTTCCACTGTGCCGAGATGTGAGGTACATGTGGTGATCCTTCTGTCGTTTCTTTCGATGCGGATGCCGTTTTTTCCTCGCAGGTGATCTACAAGTGTGAGTTACATTACATGAATTATAATGATAAAAATTAAAAAGAATATTATATTGTTGGATGAGATTAATCAAGTCTTGGATAAGACAGACTTTTATTTGTATCTTCATAACTTTCGAATGTTATTTATGTTTCTGTCATATGTTTTGATTTAAGTTGTTACCTTGATTGTTGCCGGGGCCTACAATTTAATCTTTATCGCTTTTGTTGCTAGGTGATATAGGACACAGTGAGTTTTTACTCTCTCAGTCCTCCACCTTTACCATTCCTCCACCATATCAAGATCTTTAGGTAATTAATTTGCTGTGTATTTTCTCATTTACTAGTTCAATGTTGCAATCTATTGTTTTAGTATATTCACATAGATTAATAGATATGATACAATTTAAAACATTTTGATTTCGCAGTGTCTTCTATACAGATTCATAGGTTTAATGTCGAAGATTGCAGTAAAGAGTGAAGACCCGTACTTGTCACGTTCACGAAGTTGGGGACGCAAACAAATCTTATCTTTTTTTTTATATATATAGATATTCGAGATGTATTTTTGAACTATTATTAGGGGATGTAACAAACATACGTTTTTTGTAAATTAATTTCTAATAAATATATGATTTATCATTTACTTTTGTATCTACATTATTTACATTATTTAATTTTAAAATTTAGTAAAACTAAAAAAGAAATTTGTGTGAAATAAGGGTTCACCCATTCTAATTAGAGAAATGTTACATTACATCTTGAAAGTGTTGCAAATTCTTCTATGTCAAAAGAAAAAAATGTGTTGCTTATACAAGTTTAAAGTGTTGCTTCTTAACATAAAAAATGTTGCATCTCAACTTAAAAAGTGTTGTATTAGCTCTTGAAAAAAAGTGTTGCAAAAGTAACAAAAGTGCAACACTTTCAAAAAGTGTTGCTTCTGATACGAAAGTGTTGCTGAAAGTGTTGCATTGAGCTATTGCAACGAGACTTTAAGCAGCACTCCTAAAAGTGTTGCCTAAACAATAAGGCAACATTATTTGGACATTTTGCAACACTTTGATGGTGTTGCAATACATTCATTTTGTAGTTGTGATAGTAAACTGATTATAAAAGTCATCGAGGTAAGTGAAATTTAAATTATTTTTATATTGTACATAATTTTAAATTATAATTACATTTAAGATATCATATAAGTAATACAAAAATTTTGCTATAAATTTAGTGTCGTCAATAACCAAAAGGTTACGAGTGTGGTTATTATGTCATGAAATGGATGTATAACATAACGTTTTATTACTCGACGGGTAAACTAAAAGATTATGAGAAGGTATTTCTTGTTTTCGTTCTTCTTATATCTTATTTATTTAGTCTTAGCTTTATATTCTTACTAATTGACCTATATTTGTTAAATGTAGCTTATGGTAGATTCAAGCATGTCACTTGATGATATTGATGAGGTAATAGAAGCGTGGGCTACCAAATGTTTAGAGAATATGTAACTTAGTTTATTACATAAAGTGTGTATATGTTTGGTGATATTGATGATGCTACACTTCGATGTATATTTGGTGACATTGATGTTAATGTTTTGTTGGATGAGATGAGATGAGATCGATGTAAATTTGTTGACTTGTATTTATTGGAATATTATTTAGGTGGTTACATTTTGATTCAATTCGCATGTCTTATTTGGAAGCAATAAATTTGTGGGGAGGTAGTGCTGCCTAAATTGGTGTAGAATTTTTTTTTTGTTTAAAAATATCTATATTACGACGGTTTCTCTAAAAACGGCGTGAAAAATTCAACAATTTTTATTTTATGCGCGAAAACAAACTCGCATGTAATGGCGGTTTTTCACCTACAACCGTCGTAAAAATATAATTTCCCGCCAAAAAGAATATGCTTTAATGATGGTTCTTCACCTTACAACCGACGCTATAGCTACAATTAACAACGGTTCTATACGTGAAACCGACGTTAATGATATCACTAAAGATACCATACGTGGCGGTTTTTCATTCATAATCGCCATTATAAAGGAGCTATAGTGGCAGTTCTGCTCCCATAACCGTTGTTTTAAGTAAACTTTTCATGACGGTTGTAATTTACAACCGCCACTTTAGTGATCTATTATGGCGGTTGTACAACCGACGCAAAAAATATATGACGCCACGATATATGTCGGACCCTTATTTTGAAAAACCGCCATGAAAGGCCTTTTACAACCGCCACCGTAAGGGGTTTTTCTACTAGTGGTCATCCTAAGCCCCACAAGGCTCTTATTTTGCTTATTTTATTCACATGCAAATGACTTGAGTGTTGGTGGTAATTGTAATGATAATGGTGTCATAACATAAGGTGGAGTGTAGGATTAGATGAGAACAATCATCATTGATCTCCACTAGTACAAAATCCGGCTTCCACATGTGTTATGTGGTCCATTTTGATTTTTGATATTTGTCCCACAAATACTTATAATCATATGTTTAATTATCTTGTATAATTAAGTGTTAATTTGATCATATAACAATTATATGACTCAAATTAATAATCATTATACACTCAACTTTTAAGTGATATTTTACCATTATATCAATATATAATGGGTCCCACAATGTCCAGTTAATTTATTTTACAACTCTTTGTAAACATAATTAACTAATTACCTCTACCTCAAAATATATGCATAACCTCAACTAATTTAATAAATCAACGATTATTACTAAACTAGATCTTATTTAATCATATTAAAATAAGATATAAATTTATTAGTCAATTATCGCATAATTAAATAATAAACTTAATCGAATTTGAGTTCCAAACTCAATTTCTAACAATTAACTCTCGTACATATCAAATATATATAATGGACTAATCAAATGTATCATAAACAAATAATTAGTTACTATTTGGGTTCATCCTATAGGTGTGACCGAAAGGGGTCAGTCGATCACCGCTGTAATACGACAAGAACGTCTAACTCTAGTCAGCTGATCGTTAATGATTTACGTTAATTAAGTGACGTGGAGTATCAATATACTAGTTATCCCACGAATATTCCAAAATGAGATTTATTATATAAATGCACTATTGTGGAGTACACTTACTCCAACAATCTCCCACTTGTCCGATACAAGTTGTGCATGTAACCGCACTATTGCGGAGAACTCCTTCTCCAACACTATCTCCCACTTGTCTCGACAAGTTGTGTGCTACCGATTCTCTTGTCTCTTTGTGTTACATCCTCCTACTCATCGCAAGGTGTCTTTCAGGTCGCACTTGCGATTGAAAAATATAAACAGAGTGGTTTCTCGATCTGGGAGAGTAACTGTCTGACCGTAAAATCTACCAGAGATCTCTTCCGAGCGCGGCCAAGCATTTCCAGTCACTACTCCTCGAGTGGCCCGAAGATGTTAATACCCAACGTGGTTGGACAATTCCTGTTGACGCAACTTACACTGTATAATGCAGATCACTATGACCCAGAAGATGCCTATCGGTTTCCTATCACGGCGACCTAGGACAAAAACCAAGGTCAATCGAAAACTACACCAACTCTGGTAAATGGTCATCAGTCTAAAGAATCGACTCATAGGAATAATATAGAAATCCCTGCCACGACCAGGCTTCAAAATTTTTGATAAGGGATCCTATAAAGGTCACTGCCCGACAAAGTTTCATACAGTCTGCCTATGTCAATGACCAGTCATCTCCATGACCCCATGACGCTGAACTAGCCATCGATCGACTTACAATATAGTCACTACGAGACGTCACCTCATATGAGTGACTATGGACAATAGTACTAAGTTTATCTTGTTCACTTGAATTGTGTTCAACTTTTCATAAAACAAAGTATAAGACATTTAGCAAACTAAAATAAAGAGCTCATATAAAACTCGAACAATGAATGCAAATATCATATATGTAATCATTGATACAATATTCAACTATTACATAACATATAATCTAGAGGAATTCAGGTACTCATCTTAATCCCATTGCGACGACATGCCCATCATGCTTAGCCTTTGAAAGAGGCTTGGTTAGAGGATCAGCGATGTTATCGTCTGTCCCAACCTTACATACATCAACTTCCTTCCTCTCCACATAATCTCTAATTACATGGTATTTCCTAAGTACATGTCTAGACTTGTTATTAGACTTGGGTTCTTTTGCTTGAAAGATGGCCCCACTGTTATCAAAATACATCGTGATTGGATCTGCGGCGGTGGGGACTACTCCTAGACCTTCCATGAATTGCCGAATCTACACAGCTTCCTTTGCAGCCTTTGATGCTACAAGGTACTCAACTTTTGTTGTAGAATCCGCAGTAACGCTTTGCTTGAAGCTCTTCCAGCAAACAACTCCTCCATTCAACATAAAGACATAGCCGGATTGGGGTTTTAAATCATCCCTATCAGTTTGGAAAGTAGCGTCCGTGTAACTCTTTACACGCAATTCTGTTTCTCCTCCAAACACCAACAACGAATCTTTAGTCCTTTGTAAGTACTTAAGGATGTTCTTGACGGCTATCTAGTGACTCTCACCTGGATTGGCTTGATAACGAATCGTCATGCTTAAGGCATATGCGACGTCGGGGCGAGTACACATCATAGCATACATGATGGATCTAACTGCGGAAGCATAAGGGATCAACTTCATGCGTTCAATCTCTTCGGTAACGGTAGGACTCTGCGATTTGCTTAGAGTGATACCATGACCTATTGGAAGAAAGCCTATCTTAGAGTCTTTCATTTTGAACTGATCAAGAATCTTATCTATATAAGCTTCTTGACTTAATGCTAGTATCCTCTTGGATCTATATCTATAGATCCGGATACCCAAAATGCGCTGTGCCTCTCCCAAATCCTTCATCTGGAAATGTTTCCCTAGCCACTCCTTTGTAGAAGTAAGCATTAGTATATCATTCTCAATGAGAAGTATGTCATCCACATACAAAATAAGGAAAGTAACTTTGCTCCCACTAAACTTCATGTATAAACATGGCTCCTCGACACTTCGAGTGAAAGCGTTTTGTTTAATAACATGATCGAAGCGATGATTCCAACCCCTGGATGCTTGCTTAAGACCATAAATGGATCTCTTAAGTTTGCACACCTTCTTAGGGTTGGATTTATCCACAAAACCTTCAGGTTGTGTCATGTATACTTCCTCTTCTAGAATCTCATTCAAGAAGGCGGTTTTGACATCCATTTGCCAAATTTCATAGTTATGAAAAGCGGCATCCGCTAAGAGAATCCTAATGGATCGAAGCATAGCGACTAGGGCAAAGGTTTCATCATAGTGTAAACCATGAACTTGAGTGAAGCCTTTCGCCACCAATCTAGCTTTGTAGACATTATTATGTCCATCTATGCCGATTTTGATCTTGTAGATCCACTTGCACTGAAGAGGTCGTACCTTCTCAGGTAAGTCTACCAAGTCCCATACTTGATTTTCGCGCATAGAATCCATTTTGGATCGCATGGCCTCGAACCAATGCGTGGAGTCGGGACTAGAAACGACCGACTTGTAGGTGGTGGGTTCATCACTTTCAAAAAGTAACAAATCTCCAACTTCCTCGATGCATCCGAGGTAACGGTCAGGTTGATGAATAATTCTACTTGACCTTCTAGAACAACAACCGTTTCAGACGAGGAGGGAACATTTTCCACTACTTCATTTTCGGTTTAGGCTCTTGAACTTCATCAAGTTCAAACCTTCTCTACTCTGTCTATTAGAAACGATATCGTTTTCTAGAAAGACAACATCACGAGACACAAATACTTTGTCCTCATGACGGCTGTAGAAGTAATAACCACGTGTTTCCTTAGGATACCCTACAAAAAGACATTTGTTTGATCTGGGTGCGAGTTTGTCGTTAGACTTGTCATGAATATACGCCTCATAACCCCAAATTCTCATAAATAAGGAGCCTTTCCTTTCCATATCTCATATGAAGTTTTGTCTTCCGCTTTAGTCGGGCTACGATTTAGTGAAAATATTGCGGTTAAGATAGCAAATCCCCAAAACGAATCAGAAAGCTCTCTGAGACTCATCATGGACCAAACCATATCTAATAAAGTTCAGTTTCTCCTTTCGGACACACCATTTTGTTGAGGTGTTCCAGGAGGAGTCCGTTGTGATACTATACCACAATCTTTTAGGCGTGAATCAAATTCATTATTTAGATATTCACCACCACGATCGGATCGTAGGGTTTTAATCTTCTTATTCAACTGGTTTTCTACTTCATGTTGAAACTCTTTAAACTTTTCAAAAGCTTCACTCTTATGCCTCATTAAGTAGACATATCTATATCTACTCAAATCGTTGGTAATGTAATGAAGTAGTTATAATCACCTATAACTTGGAGAGTCATTGGGCCACACACATCCGTATGTACAAGGCCTAATACCTCACTTGCTCGTGTCCCTTTTCACGTAAAAGGAGCACGAGTCATCTTGCCCAAAAGGCAATATTCGCATACACCATAAGATTCGTAATCAAATGGTTTGAGAAGTTTCGTTGAAACAAGTCTTTTTATGCGTCGTTCGTTTATATGACCTAAAGGACAATGCCAAAGGTATGATTAATTAGGTTCACCTATTTTGAGCTTCTTACTCTGTACATGATAAACTTCATTAACATTATCTAGAACATAAATACCTCCAATAGAGACGACTTTACAATAAAACACATCATCAAAAGAAAATGAACAACTATTGTTCTTGATTACAAAAGAAAAACCCTCCGTGTCAAGCACGGATATGGAGATAATGTTCTTGGTCAAAGAGGGTACAAAATATCAGTTATTTAGATACAATTCAAGACCACTAGCTAAGGTGAGTACATAAGTTCCTACGGAGACGACGGCTACTCTTGCTCCATTCCCCATTCTTAGGTCCACATTACCCTTGGCTAGTGCTCGCACGTCCTTCAACCCCTGCAAATGATTACGAAGGTGAGAACCACATCCGGTATCAAATACCCAAGTAGAAGTGCAAGCATAGTTAATATCTATCATATAGAGAGAAGAGAGGATTATACTTGACGGTGTCACACATCCGTCCTTCTTATCCTTCAAATACTTAGGACAATTGCGTTTCCAATGTCCCTTGCCTTTACAATAAAAGCATTCGGCGTCGGCATGCGTCTTGCCCTTAGCCTTGGCATTGCTATACACTATAGCTTTGCCCTTTCCTTTTCCATACTTCTTAAATTGGGCCTTAGATTTTCCCTTTCCCTTTTGAACCCCAAGGCTTAAGTTCTTCAACTTCAATGAAAGAACATCCCTTTTCTCACTCCCACTAGCCTCCATATCCCTTTTGACTTGGGTAAGGAGGACATGGAGCTCCTGAAAGCTCTTGTCCATGCCATGCATGTTATAGTTCGCCCTAGTTTGGGCGAACTTGGGAGGAAGTGAGTGAAGGATGCGGCCAACCGCTAGCTTCTTTGGAATATTAACCCCTAGACGCTTTAGGGTGTCCACATGCTCAACCATCTTGCGCACGTGTGGACCATGTCATAGCATTGTATTTGCGTATGTCAGGTGATTGAGAAAACGCCAAAGTCACCCTCGAGAATATCTCGTATGCTCCTAGGGTGATGTATTTTTGCTTAAGACTTGAGGACATTGACCATATCAAGACCATCTTGATGTCATTAGCTAGTTTAAAGTACTCCTCATAGGCGGCTTTGGCCGCATTAGTGGCCCTTGGGCCGGGTTCATTGGGAGGGGTTTCGGTCAAGTAGCGTAAGACGTTATCGGATAACGCCGCGCTCTTAATCATTTGCACCCACTCGACAAAATTAGATCCATTGTCTTTTAAGATGCATTTGTCCATTACGGACCTTAGCCATGAGTCTTTGCCAAGTTGAACGGTATTGTTGTTATTGTTTGCCATTTGCGAATTGAATTACTACAACAAAATTAGGAAATATTAACATTCAATGTTTTAAACAATTTTTACTTGTAAAAACAATTTTAAACAAGTCACTCATATAAGGACCCCTCACGAAATTTATGTGATTCCGAGACCCGCATTTTAGATAAAAATGAACATGTTATGCCACCTTTATGTAATAGACGGTAAGTCAACACTTTGACTAATTCTACTCCTAGAATTATTGGTCGCCGGATTTCATCTAAACCCGTCTCCTAGTCCCGAGATAACGCTTATCCCGTTGAGACCAACCCAATTTAGGCATGTGATCGCATCACCCTACTTACCCGAGGTAAAAAGGTCCATGTTGTGGTTGTCCTAATGAACACGGGATTCATATGTGCTTTAATTGGTAAGGCTAAATCTCAATTCATTTTAAGTTGTGTGAGAGGTCTTGCCAATTTAGTTATTAATTCCCTATAAGTGAACTAAGTCGTCGAATTTTAAATAACGTTGAATTGACAATCGAGAAATAAAAATGCATGTTGACGATTTTGGCATGAGCGGAAAACATAAACAAGCAATTAACAATTAATAAATCCTAGTATGGCCACCTAGCTAATCTTATTAACTAGATGATTAAAAAATCAGAAACCAACTCCTTGGTCCCTTGCCTCTTCATGGAATATGCTCCAAAATGGCACCGTCTTTTGGAACACCGATTTCGGGAATCTCCGTCTTCATAATAAATAATTACAAATATACAAATGAATAAATAGCAAATTCCTATTATACATTTGTTCTATAAAATGAAATTAATAATTATTACAAACCGGCGATACGAGATTGCAAAAAATTACAACCGAATCGGTATTCCCTTACATTACGGGTAATACCGATTAAAAAATAATCTAGGCCATACTAGGTACAACTTGCATTAAAATAAATAAATGACATTCATTCATTCAACATAAAAAAAACATAAATAAAATGCTGAAAATATCATGCCAAAATCGCCCTTAACAATTGTCATGCTCATTCTAGCTCGGTTTTATGGATTTTATCGATTTTTAACTGTTAATAATCAATAATCAACACTTAAATCGTATTTAAGCTCAAAATAATTATTTTAACTGATTTAGAACTCAAAATTAGTCCCCACTAATTTTGTTTGTATTTAATTTGTTTGATTTGATCGTATTTGCTAAATATTGAGGTTTCATCATAACATTTATGAAATAAACCCAAAATAAAATTTAAACATCATAAACATTTGAAACCAAAAAATTTGTACATTCTGAAAAATTTCCAGGAACTCCAAAAAAAAAAAACATTTGCCCAAAAAGTTTTAAATTAATTTTATGAACAAATAAATTTGTATTTAACTTTTTTATCAAATAAAAACAATTAAATATAGTAAAAAAGTGAAAAAAATTACGAAATTTCACCAAGATGATATAAATCAGAATGTAAAATGTACCAAAATATTACATGACCAAAAAAGGACGTTTCAATTTTATGAACATTATAATCTCATATTATCGACTTTTATCTCTTAAAAATCAATAAATATGCAATACTTAATTAAAAGTCACGAAATTTTACATACAGTATTTAAGATATGAATATGAGATCATATTAAAATTTCATGTCCAGAATCAACATGTAATTATTTTTAGTTAACTTTTAACACAAAAATTGCATATTAACTCGGTTTAAAAAGGCATAAATCATAATAAATAGCAAATAAATCCGTAAAATCACCAAATTTGACCAAAAACATTTTGAAGTCAGTAGGTATTGATGCACCAAAAATTTACGTCCAAATCAAATTTAAACTTTAATTTTTGATTTTATTGGTTATCTTATAACTTAATAAAAATGGCTAAAATAAACGTGCATGCTACAAGCTAGATCTGATACCATATAAACGTTCATAGACCCTAATTAGACACATCTAATGAGTTACTAATTAATTATTTAATTTAGTATTTAATGATCTATGTAACATGCATGCAAATATAAAGACATTATAAAGACAAGTAGAAATTTCCTCACATTGATATGGAAATAATATGGGCACAATAAGAACTTCTTCTTATTGTTCTTGAGCTATGATATGGATGATATTCCAAGAATACTCAAACTAGAAGATCACCTTTAAATTGCACCCAAGATTTACCCAAATAAACTTAACTTATTACTAATTAGATAATAAGAAAAGATACACTAATATTAGAATATATTACTACCTTAGTAATACTTAGTAAATATTAGTATATGAGAGTTTTAGAGAGATGAGAGGTTTTAGTAAGATGAATAAACAAGCAAGAAAATAAATTAGACAAAAATTGAACAATCATAGTGCTCTTTCATAGGTACTATGGCCGGTCATCCTAAGCCCCACAAGGCTCTTATTTTGCTTATTTTATTCACATGCAAATGACTTGAGTGTTGGTGGTAATTGTAATGATAATGGTGTCTTAACATAAGGTGGAGTGTAGGATTAGATGAGAACAATCATCATTGATTTGCACTAGTAAAAAATCCGGCTTCCACATGTGTTATGTGGTCCATTTTGATTTTTGATATTTGTCCCACAAATACTTATAATCATATGTTTAATTATCTTGTATAATTAAGTGTTAATTTGATCATATAACAATTATATGACTCAAATTAATAATCATTATACACTCAACTTTTAAGTGATATTTTACCATTATATCAATATATAGTGGGTCACACAATGTCCAGTTAATTTATTTTACAACTCTTTGTAAACATAATTAACTAATTACCTCTACCTCAAAATATATGAATAACCTCAACTAATTTAATAAATTAACGATTAATTACTAAACTAGATCTTATTTAATCATATTAAAATAAGATATAAATTTATTAGTCAATTATCGCATAATTGAATAATAAACTTAATCGAATTTGAGTTCCAAACTCAATTTCTAACAATTAACTCTCGTACATATCAAATATTATATAATGGACTAATTAACTGTATCATATACAAATAATTAGTTACTATTTGGATTCATCCTGTAGGTGTGACCGAAAGGGGTCAGGCGATCACCGCCGTAATACGACAATAACGTCTAACTCTAGTCAGCTGATCGTTATTGATTTACGTAAATCAACTGACGTGGAGTATCAATATACTAGTTATCCCACGAATATTCCAAAATGAGATTTATTATATAAATGCACTATTGTGGAGGACACTTACTCCAACAAAAAGATGTGTGTGTTATGTGTGCTATGTGATGTTGTGGGTGTTGTGGTATTACTAAAGGAAGAGTGTTGGTAAGTGTTAGTTCGAATGTCTTGTGGAGAAATATTTAGGTGGTAAGGGCCGATATATGTACTTTTAAAATTTTGGATTAGGATGTTGTATCAGATTGTGATGGTTTTTGAGGGTACCTTGAGTGTATGATGTTGTTACTGTTAGCTTGAATGCTTGGTTCCTTTGTTTTGTAATGAGGGTGCGAACTTCGAGGACGCAATTCATTTTTTAGGTGGGAAGAATGTAATAATTCGTATTAGTTTAGTAAGACTTCTGCTTTATTATTGGTCCTAATGTGTTGATGGAGACTTTGTGTTGGTTTTGTTTTGAGTTAATATGTGATTGTGAGGAGAGTTATTGGTAGAGTCCTTGTGTTGTTGTTGTAGCGATTGTTGAATTTTAAACTTCGAGGACGAAGTTCGTTCTTAAGGGCGGAAGACTGTAATACTCCGTATTCTGACTTCCTGGTACTTGGTCGAGTAGGGTCCACTCGACCGAGTAGAGTGTGTACTCGGTGTAGATACCTCGTTTCTACACCTTCCGCCAACCACCCACTGATGATTGGGCCACATGCTTAGCATGCGAAACGATTTATGACAGTTCATAAGTTTATCATCAAGTGATAACTCAAATACTTGTGTCTACCCCTTGGTCGTCATCTACGTGCCGATGCAGTCGTTTTGACAGTCATTAGAGTGTATTTGGAGTCCGGGTCAAAACACCGCTTAATTTCTATAAACCATCTTTTAAAACCGAGTCTGAACGCTCGATAATATTCCGAATATTTTAATATTTCATAACTTATCTTTCTTAGTAAAATATATCCGTATTTTATTTAGAAAGAATTCGAAATCTACCGCAATTCCTTAAAAGAAACACGGAAATCTTTCTTTCAAAGTAGGAAACTGCTTGGGAAATGATGCAGCGGGTGCTGCGCCTCTTCCAAGAGTCGCAGTGCCTGTTGCGCCTCTTCCCCATCTCGTTTTGCCTGTTACCGGAATATTTTATAGATTTCTTTCCGTGTTTGAGTCATTCCAAAACAATCCGGATTTCTCCTTATAAAAGGAGAGGTTCGTCCTCACTTCTAAATCACGCGAGTGTTCCCCCTTTCTCTTCTCTCTCTTTGCATTCTAGATCTTGCTCTAAGCTTTTGACATCTACGTGCTTGATCAATCGACCACGTAAGCTCAGATCCTTCTGGGTTTTCGTCACGTTTTGCATTGACCGACCAATTTGACCACTACACCTTAATCAATTTAACTAATCGATTTTAATCTTCTTACGAGGGTACTTTCTTTACATTCGAGTCGAGCTATCACTAAAACGAAACTTAGTTAATCTCGTTTCGTCAAACATGTAAGTCTGCGAGTGTTATAATCCCGTATTTGGTATTTTTATTAGTATTTCATCTAATGTAAGATTCACGTCGGATTCATGCTCAAATCTTTTCAAAACCTTTATTAGTTCTTTAGTATTTCTTATAAATCGTCTTTTAATCTAATTTCATATTTAGATAGTTTGTCTTGACTTAGATCCCTAATAATCCAATATTAGTGGGTCTTTGTCGTCTTTTAGATCAAGTTTGTGTCTTTTAGAGGTTAGATCCATCCATATCAAATCTCTAGGATTCGTCTTTGATATAATTAGTATAATTAATATGACTTAAATCACTTCAATATGACTTATAGATCAATAATAAACCGTAAATATACAAACGAATACTAACGATTGCGATTCTAGCTTCACAACCATAACCCCAGAGTGTTGCGCCTCTTCTAGAGGACGCATCACCTACTGCGCCTGTTGTGGGTTGGACTATGTCTCTGAACTTCCTGATTCGCTCCGACGTAGCCTTAATTATATAATTAATCGACTATTAATTCTAATATCATTGCTAATCTGTTCGTTTAGTCTTTTATTCTTTTTCTTTTCTTTAAATCTTTCTTTTGGGTATATTTCCGACATAGATCCCGAGATCCGTTGTAATCTTTGTAATTATCTTATAGTTTTATTTAATCATTGTATGGCATGATTTGTTTGCCTTTCACATGTAATCAATCTAAAATCCTAGTTCGACACAATTGGTCGTTAAACTACATGTTCACCGACATAGTCTAAGCTCACATGCTAAGATTAAAACGTGGATATTGCATAGCATGCATATAACCTAATAGATATCGAGTACATAAGAGTTTCCCTAATCATTAGTAGAGGCCGCTATCAAGGCGGGCGGGATTAGGTGTTCGATTAAAGAACTTCCTAATACGTACCCTCATCCCTTACTCCAGATATCCGTGAGCACCCGTGTTCATTGACATCCACAAGAGTCATTCTAGACATAAATGCTAAGGGTAACGAGTTCTTGGTGTTCATATTATTACTTTGTGTCTTGACATGGCATAAAGTATTCGAACGGTTCCAACATCCCACAAAAGTTTGTGACGACTCCACAAATGCGTATTACTACGCTTGTCCCTCGTTTCTCCATATGTGGTTCCCCGTGCACCACGGTTTGGAAAGGATCGCGAATCCATGTTTCACAGTTTGTCGACTCCACTGGGGATAATACACTTAAGTGTACCCAGGGTGAAACTTGAACAAGGTTAGGGAATAGTATGTATGAGACAGTTGTCGTTTTTCATTACTCGACCTTCCTAGGTTGTTTTATTCGGCCTTCCTAGGCCTAACCCAACCCTTTCGACCAATCGTCCTGTCTGGACGGTCAAAATTCTTATATGGGCCTAAGGATGGATATCGATTGACGTCAAACATAGCACGGTGTGTACTCATGTTAGCACCAAGGTCTTTCACTACTCGAGGAAATGGACTACGAACCGGCCTTACTCATGTTTGGCGCGGACCTCTCCACCGACCTTGAGTTTTATTGCTTGGTTTGGTGATAGGCTATCGCACACCTAATCAAAGATAAATACCCTAGACACAAATGAATGTAGTAATAGGGGTCGAACACAAGGAGACGGAAGTTGCTATACAAGTTGTTATGGGGTGAATTCTATCAAAGTCGGTTATTGATTGGTTTGGTTGGGTTTATGAAACAATAATAATAAAGGAAGAGTGTAGGGAGTTCGGGTCACACATGCAAATTATGTAAATACTCAAGTCAAACTAGGAAATTGATAATTACGATAATTGTTTAGGCTAAAGACACCCAGCTCTCGATATTAGTGTCAACCATAGATCGGGTCCTAACGAACTCTCGCTTTGGCTAGGTCGATCTACTAACACATGCTTAGTCTAATTCAATTCCGTGCCTCTCGACTTATAGAAAGAATTAACGAATTTAATCAAGGATTGTGATCAATAATCAAAGACTAACAATACAATGCAAGCATGTGATAGAAACAACTATTTGATATCATAACATCTCATTTTAACAATTGCAAATATTATTTATGCATGGCTTCCCTAATTCCCTAGACAAAGTAACTAATCTTGCATAATGATAACTAATCTAATAACAAATGATAAAGTAAACATGATAACTAACTAATAATGAAAATGACAAAGGAAATAACAAAACAATACAAGAAATAGAATTACCTCAACAAAGGAAATAAAACTTGGAATTGAAGAACACAATGGAACCAAATAACTTGCAAATGAACTTGTAATATAAATTGAACTACTTCAAGGAATTATTTGTAACAACTAATGGAAACTAAACTATTCTAAACCTAATCTAATGATATTATGTAAAAGAGTGTTTTTTAGAGTGTAGAATGATGTACAAGATGATGAGGAAAGATGCCTCTAAGTGTCGAGGTCCCTCTCCTTTATATAGGGAGAGGGACTTGAAACGTATGCATTCACAAAGCCCAAACCCCGATCGGGGAATGGAAACCCCGATCGGGGTTTCACTAACCCGACTACAATTACTTAATTACTCCCTTTAATGCTTAAGGAATCCTATGCTATACCTTTAAGCTCCTTAATTCTCCGGTTAATTGCATAGTCTTGAGATCCCATGAGCATCCAAAGGAGCATCCTATGTTAAGTTGTGGACTCCTTGCATTGGGCTTCATTTTTGGTTTCTCATTTGCATATCAACCCATTTCACAAATCTTCATTCTTGGCTTGTCATTCTCCATACTATCCTTCCATGGTGCATCTTGCTTCCACTAGTTTGGTGGACTTTGGTGCTTGCTAATGTGATAGGAAAAAGCCTCTAAATACTTAGATTCCTACAAAATGTAACAAACACAAGCAATACACCTCGAACACGTAATTAGCTCACAAACACATTAAAAGAAGTGCAATAATCAAATAAACCGAGCTAAAATAGGGAGTAAAGCTATATATAAAATGGACTCATCATTTGGCAACCCACCATTTAAGGCAAAACCCTTTTAAATGCACTCAGCATACCGTTATAATGCCTGTTTAAATGTGTATAACTCTAACATGATCACCATTGTTTAAATAAACCATAACTGAACTTTTCAAAATCAAAATCCTTTTAAAACTATAAAGTATTTTTCAAAGGTGGCCTATGGTAGCGCGAAATGAGTCAAAAATCTGTCCAAGTATCCAGTCAAAAACATTTCCACTTTTAGTCAACACTCCTAAAACCACACTACGGTTGTCTAGGACAAAATTTTCAAAATGTTGTCATTTTAAAACTCACTTAACACAATGGCACACTCCCACTTCAAAAAGTCGGGTCCTTTTGAGTAAGCTTGCTAGAATGGTCAATCGTGCTCTGATTCGTCGTCGGTCTCTTGCCTCAGCTTCCAAGATGTCAAGAGCTAGTCAAGCAAATATTCCTGCACTAAACCAGAATGGTAATGGTCAAATCCTAGCTGCGCTCATCCATCTCCAAGCAAGTCAAGACCAAACTTATGCTCGCCTCAATGCCATTGAAGATCGAATTATTGCCATAGAAACTAGACTTCCTCCTCCGTACATTCCTCATAGTGTGCATGGTGACTTTCCACCTTTTTGTGAGACAACCAGAAGTCAATCCCAAGCCGGTTCTTACCGAAATTGAAAAGCACCTCCAATACTTGGAGGAGAAACTAATATACCTTGAGGGGGAGGACATTTATGAGGAGAATAATCGCAAGTATGAAGCGGTGGACGCACAATTGCCAACCAACTTCAACATAATTAATATCCCGAAGTTCAAGGGGCAAGAGAACCCTTTGAATCACATTCGTGCTTTCAAAAATTATATGTCTATCAAAGGCATCAAACCTGAGATGTTCCTAAGGATCTTTCCTTCATCTCTTGACACCATTCCTAAGCAGTGGTTCTACTCTCTAAATCACAAGAAGATAACAACCTGGGATGATGCTGCAATTGAGTTCACCAAATGTGATGCACGGGACCCGCGATCACGTGCCTCGGCGAGGAGGAGGCGCGATGTGGTGTCGTATTGAATACGCATTTGTGGAGTCGCCACGAACTTTTGTGGGAAGTTGGAACCGTTCTAATACTTCATGCCATGTCATGACATAAAGCGATGACATGAACACTAAAGAACTCGTTACCCTTAGCATTATATGTCTAGAATGACTCTCGTGGATGCCAATGAACACGGGTGCTCACGGAGATCTGGAGTAAGGGGTGAGGGTACGTATTAGGAAGTTCTTTTGATCGAACACCTAATCCCGCCCGCCTCGATAATGGCCTCTACTAATGGTTAAAGAAACTCTTCTATTATCGATGTGTTGTCGGTTATATGCATGCCATGCAACATCCAAGTTTTGATCCTAGCATATGAGTTTAGACTAGTCCGTTGACATGTATTTTAGCAATCAATTAGGTCGTAATGAGGCGTAATGAGGCTTGCCAGCCGTTGAGTGGGCGCGTTGTGAGATTCTTCGTGCGTCTGTCTTTTGGCGAACTCTTATTGGGCAAAGAGGGCTTGATGAATCTCGCCAGCTGCTTAAAACGGCGCGTAGTGAGGCTCGCCAGCCGTTGAAATGGCGTATGTTGTGAGATTCTTCCTACCGTTGAATGGGCATGCTGTGAGAATCTTCCTGCCGTTGAATGGGCATATGTGAGAATCTTCCTGCCGTTGAATGGGCACATGTGAAAATCTTCTTGCGTCTGTCTTCAGGCGAATTCTCGTTGGAATAGAGCGTACGTAAGAATCTGTCTGTGTCTGTCTTCAGGAGGACTCTTGCTGGGAAAGATATATTGAAAAGGATTTGGGCCTACAAGCAACAACTTGTAATAACCAAACTCTTGGGCAGAGCTCTGCTGGGAAAGGGCGCAGCAAGAGCTGCAACTCCGCTGGGGTTTGTTTGAAACAGCTGGGGATTATTTGACGTTGCTGAAACCGATGAGGATTGCTTGACGTGCTGAAACTGCTGAGGATTGCTTGACGTTGCTTGAAATCCATGAGGATTGCTTGGCGTTGCTTGAAATAACTGAGGATTGCTTGACGTACTGAAACCACTGAGGATTGTTTGACGTTGCTTGAAATCGCTGAGAATTGCTTGACGTTGCTTGAAATTGTTGAGGATTGCTTGACGTGCTGAAATCGCTGAGGATTGCTTGATGTACTGAAATCGCTGTTGGTGAGAGTTAGAAGATCCAACGTTCTTCTTGCGATGTCTGTAGGAGATTGAGGTGGCAGACGTCAAGCCCCCAGTTTACCTCGAGGTGCTGGAGTACAATCTTCCATTTTTGGCTATTGCATAGGAATGCACTTGATTTGAATGCAGGTGGCACCGTCCCGACACGTAGCGTTATGGAGGGTGGCTAATCGGCCGAGGACTACAGCCATTGACACGCTCGTAGATGGCCGGGATCGACATGTATGAACCTCTCGCTTCTTGTTCATTTTGTTGTATTTTGAAAAGAAGTGATTTGAAATGTGGCATTTTTTGGCAGGGAGTCTTGGAGCGCGAGCTAGTTAAGTCTCGGAGGGAGATATGTTGTTTGTTGAGGGAGCTAGAGGACAGAGACACTGAGATTGTTGCTCTCGAGGTTCTAGCTGAGCTTGGCTATGAGGATTAGTTGGCTTTTGCTGTTGGTTTGCACATTTTGGATTGTTTTTACACATTTTGGATTTTGTCCTAGGCGAAAGCCCCCAGTTTTGGATTTTGGACATTGTCTTGGATTGTAAATCTGGGATTCTGGAATTTGGATTTGCTTTAGACTTTGGCTTTGGCTTTGGCTTGTGCTTTGGCTTTAGCTATTGGATTGTGCTTTTGGATTGTGCTTGAGGCCCCAGTTTCTGAGTTTTTGTTTCGGGCAAGAGCCCTCATATTTGGATTTTGACTTTGTCTTGGGCGAGAGCCCTCAGCTTGGTGTACATGCCTCTTTTGGTTGTATTTGATGGACTGAGTGTTACTAATGCTGAATGTTCTTTGTCCCTGCAGGTTAGTCTGAAAACAAAACAGGTTTGGTAGACGACGGTTTTACGGTCATGCTGCCGAAAATCACATCACATAGAAAGCACACAAATTACATGTTTGCATGTTGATGGCCTAAACTGACGCAAAATGAAAGATTGGACTGAAAAACGCGGTTTTTGTAAAAAAAAATGTATAGGTTTTGAAAGTGTATAAGAGTTTGAAGGAATGGAAAGAGGAGTGAAATGAGTCTTCTAAATAAGTGTGATCATTTGGCCGCGCTATCGACTTGCGTCTCGAACCCAAACCTGAAGAGGATTGGGAAATTTAAGGTTGATATCGTCCCCCAGGCTGTCTTGGCACGTGCTCATGCTTGCAATGGTGAGAAACTTAGGATTTAGTTTATTTTGACAACATAGGGATATCCAAATGTCAAAATGCAGAAGTATAGCGACCTTCAATCTTAACTGGCCAGGGGCTGGTTTTATTTCGTGTCGCATGAGCGGCACGTGGGCTACGCGAGGCGCGTTACTTTGTTTGTTCTTGAGAATTTAGATGAGTTATGCCCTTTTTACAATAACAAGTTTGGCAAATTACGCGAAACTAATACTATAGAAACAAAAATACTTTTATGGTCGTATAAGCTTAGTGTACATCTTTTGATTTCTTATATGCTAAACGAGGGTGATAAGAAATGTAATGGAGTGGGAGGTTCTATGGTGTTAGAAGACACTAGAGAACTGTGTTATCTCTCTCACTCACCTAGATGAATGAAAGGATCGCCCCGAAAGGCATGGAGACAAAGTAACTGTGAGTCGATTCGTCTGTAATTTGTGAAAAGATGACTACTTGAGATATTTTGTTTTGTTTGTGATTTTTTTGACCGGAGAGACTTTTTTTTCGTCTTTCGACACTTTGTTGGATTGACAGGATTTGTTTTTTATTTGAACTTTTTGATTAGAATTTTTTTTTTTTTCGATTTGGATTTATTCGACATTTGTTTGTCTTGTCTCGCGAATTTTTGAATATTTGAGACTTTTGATTTGGGGTTGTTGGGAATTTTGTTTGTTTTTTTTGTTTGGTTTTGTGAGAGTTTAGGCACTATTGCACTAAAAATGTTTTGATCCTCCGATGGGGGTATCAAAATGTTTGGCATAGGATGCAATTTTTGGTAGTCATATAGAATCTGACGAATCGGGTAGAAAGATGGGGTCTCCAAACCTGAAGGTCACCTAGAGATACGGCGATCAAGGAATTTTCACACCACAAGATATGGACAAGGTGGTAAATGCACGTCCTCGTTAAGACTTACTCTAAGAGGTCAAGTGATCTACACTAAAGAGATATGACCTAAAGTATTTCAAGTCTATTCCACTAGTTAAGGGTAAAAAGTAGAACAAGTGACTAATAAAAGGACATATGCTCATTTATTCAGTTTTGTTTGAAACTTGAAAAGAACTAAGATGATCTATTACAAAGGTTAATATAGCGTAGACAAGTAGCTGCTTCAGATGTCGTCTTCAATTCTTGTTCCTAGCACAATTAATTCTTTGAAAGACTTTATGTTCTGATATCTCAGGTGGTTTGCATAAACATGTCTCAAGTTGTTCACGAACTTTTCCACAGGAGTAGCTTCATCTAGGCGTTCGATAAGCTGTGTGCTAGTCTTCCTCCACCTACTTAGGAAGTCGGTGAAACCTTCTTTCTCATTTTGGGTAAGAACCTCTAAAGTTCGCATGTTGACTTGGATTTTAGCATGGTCTGTGTATTGCTTCGCGAACTCGATTACGGCATCATCCCAGGTTGCAATTTTCTTGTGGTCCAGGGAGTAGAACCATTGCTTAGGAATGGTGTCAATAGATGAAGGAACGATCCTTACGAACATCTCTGATTTAATGCCTTTGATGGACATGTAGCCTTTGAAAGCACGAATATGATTCAAAGGGTTTTCATGCCCTTAAACTTCGGGATATCAGTCATGTTGAAGTTGGTTGGTAGTTGTGCGTTCACAGCTTCATACTTGCGACTATTTTCTCTGTAAATGTCATCCCCCTTAAGGTACATTAGTTGCTTCTCCAGGTACTGGAGTCGTTTTTCAGCTTCAGTAGGGATTGGCTTAGGATCGACTTTAGGTTGTCCCATGGATGATGGTGGAAGGTTGTCATGCACACTAGTATCATGCATGTCGAGAGGAGGAAGCCTTGTTTCCACAGTGACGATTCGGTTTTCGATGGCGTCGAGACGTGCATAAGCTTGATCTAGGCTAATTTGGAGACGAAGGAGCGCAGCTAGGACTGGATCGTTACCATTACTATTACCGTTACCATTCTGGCTTTGAACACTATCTCCTGACATCTTGGAAGAAGATGAGGCAAGAGACCGACGACGAATAAAAACACGATCGACTATTTAGCACACTTACTCGAAAAGACTCGATTTATGAAGTGGAAGTGTGCCACTATATGAAGTGAGTTTTGAAATGACTGGATTTGAAATGTTTATTCCACGCAACCGTAGTGTGGTTGTAGGAGTGTTGACTCAAAGTGGAGAACAGATTTTGACTTTTGACTCGTCGTTTGGACAGAACTTTGACTGACTTTGCGCTACTTTAGGCCACCTTTGAAAATGCTTTACAATTTAAAAGGATTTTGTTTTGAAAGAACTTGTCATGATTTACAAAATGGTGATCACATATGGTTATACATATTTAAACAGGCAGACTAACGGTATGCTGAGTACATTTAAAAGGGATTTGGCTTAAAAGGGTGGGTTGCCATACCAAGCAATCAAACCCAATGTCGGTGGAGGGGCCCGTGGCAAACATGAGTACGGTCGGTTCCCGGTCCATTTCCTCAAGTAGTGAAAGCCCTTGGTGCTAACACGAGTACACACCACGGTATGGTTGACGTCAATCGCTATCCATCCATAGATCCAAATAAGAAATTGGACTGTCCGGACAGGACGATTGGTCAAAAGGGCGGGGTTAGGCCTAGGAAGGCTGAATAAAACGACCCAAGAAGGCGGAGTAATGAAAACTGACGACTGTCTAATACATACTATTCCTTAACCATATTCAAGTTCCACCCTGGGTAACACGTGAGTGTATTTTCCCCAGCGGAGTCGCCAAACTGTGATGCACGGGACTCGCAATCACGTGCGTCGGCGAGGAGGAGGCACGATGTAACGTCGTATTGAATAGGCGTTTGTGAAGTCGCCACCAAATTTTGTGGGAAGTTGTAACCGTTCGAATACTTCATGTCATGTCAAGACCTAAAGCGATGACATGAACACTAAAGAACTCGTTACCCTTAGCATTCTATGTCTAGAATGACTCTCGTGGATGCCAATGAACACGGGTGCTCACGGAGATCTGGAGTAAGGGGTGAGGGTACGTATTAGTAAGCTCTTTTGATCGAACACCTAATCCCGCCCGCCTCGATAGCGGCCTCTACTAATGGTTAAAGAAACTCTTCTGTTATTGATGTGTTGTCGGTTATATGCATGCTATGCAACATCCAAGTTTTGATCCTAGCATGTGAGGTAAGACTAGTCGGTTGACATGTATTTTAACAATCGATTAGGTCAAAGTAAGGTTTAGATTCAATTGACAAGTGAAAAAGCAATCAATCATACAATGATTAAAAGAATAAATTATAAGAGAATAAATTCAATTGACAAGTGAGAATAAATCTAAGTCAAGAACTAGATAAATAAATATGCAGTAATGTTAAAAGGTAATTTATGAAAGACTAAAAGAAGGTTTAAAAATGGTTTTAACATGAATCCGACATGAATCTTACATAATTTATACAATACAAAAGATAAAATGCATTATAGACCCATTGCATGCTACAATGTAATCTACAAATGCATTTCTAAAGTACTCTGTAATAGGCTGGCCAATGTCTTACCTGACTTGATATCTCAGAACCAAGGTGGGTTCATCAGGGGGAGGAGCATCATGGAAAATATACTCATATGCCAAGACATAGTCAAATTGTATGAAATAAGGGTTGTTTTTCCAAGATGTCTAATAAAAATGGACCTACAAAAGGCCTATGACACCATAAAGTGGGATTTCCTGAGCCAGATGTTTAAGGCTTTAAAGTTTCCCAAGCAGTTCAGTAACTGGATCATGAAATGTGTCACAACTGCAACTTACTCTTTAAATCTTAATGGTGTCAGCTTTGGATATTTCAAGGGGGCAGAGGGGTTTGAGAGGGGAGGACCCCCTATCTGCCCTGCTGTTCACAATTTGCATGGAATATCTCACAAGATTGTTAGACTATACCGCTGAAGTACAGAGTTCAAATATCATCCCATTTGTAGGCCAATGAAACTCACTCATCTCATGTTTGCTGATGATCTTTTTCTCTTTAGCAAAGGGGATGTCCAGTCTATGATGATTATCAAAAGAACTTTTTCAACCTTCTCTAAGACATCTGGACTCAACATGAGCCCTGGAAAATCTATTGCCTACTTTAATGGGGCGAAGGAAGATTTGAAGAGGGATTTCATGCAAGTCTCAGGTCTGGTAGAGGGTAAACTACCCTTCAGAGACCTTGGAGTTCTCATTAAAACAACAAGACTTAGCATGCAAGATTGCAAGCCTCTTATTGACAAAATTGTTAATAAAATCAGAAGTCTTGGGCTCAAAACTGTGAGTTTCTTAAACACAATATTAGACATTTCTAATATCAGTTTATTAATAGTTTACTCTTAAACTATTAGGACCTTATGCATGCATAACAAAAGAATAAGTAAAGAATAATTTCTTACATTGATTATGAAAATATGGGCACAATATTTGAACTCCTTTCAAATATTGTTCTTGAGCTAGTAATAACAGGATGATCTTCCAAGTTTCAAAGTAGAAACTCTCTTATTAGTAGCACCCAAGACAACCCTTAATCACTACTAAAATACTACACTAATATATATAGTAGTCACCCTTGAAAAATTCTAATAACTCACTTACTACTCTAGTAAACTTATTAGAATGTATGAACTCAAAGTATTATATGAACTTCTTAAGTTTAGTGTGAGAATGAAGAGGTTTTAGAGAGATAAGGATACATGCAAATTGTGAGATGTTGTAGTATATAATAAGAGGGAAAAACAAGCCCTCTTGTGGCTTATGTGAGCCGGTCACACACACACCCCACATGGGTGGGGTTTTGTCATTTTCACATTGTTCTTAGCAATGCAAGATTGAGTGTATGGGTTATTGTAGTAATGATTTGTTCTAATTCTTAATTAGAATGAAATTACAACCTAAAATCCTACCAATCTAGCTCACAAAACCGGTGCACCCATATAAAATAGGTGTCCATTTTATTTTTGTATTTTGTCATTTGTCACATATGTGACATGTGACATGTAACATGTAATCTTTGCTTATAAAAGTGCATTTAACCAATTTAAATGCAATTTCATAACAAATAAAATTAGACTTAACATTTTAAGTCACATTTTATAATTACATGTAAATAAAATGGGTCATCTCATATTTGGTTAAAATAATCTACAACAATTTGTAATTATAATCAACCAATTTTGCTTATCTCAAATGTTTCATAAACATAATGCATTCTTAATAATATAACAATTAAATTACTAAAATGAATCTTATTTAACCATATTACAATAAGATATATTTCTCACTTACAATATAAACTTGGTTTAATTTAAGGGATTAATTAATTTGTATCGTTATACAATTAATTAATGTACATGATTAGGGAATTGTCCTTTAGGTGTGACCTCAAGGGATCAACTGATCACCACCGTCATACGACAGTAACGTCAAACTTTAGTGAGCCAATCGTTACCAATTTATGTTGACCAGTTGACTATAATATTCATCATCCCTTTGTATTCTTATTATTGAGATTTAATTAAATGATCGCACTATTGTTGAGGACACTTACTCCAACAATCTCCCACTTGTCCGAGATAAGTGTGCGTCACCAATTCTCCTGTTTTATTACAATCTCCCATTCAATGCAAGGTGTCTTGCAGGTCGTACTTGCATATGATCATATCAAGAGTGGTTTTCTCGATCTGGAGAGTAACCGTCTGCCCGAAATTAGCTCCCATAGATACCTTCCGAGCGTGGCCACGCATTTTCAGCTTACTCCTCCTCGAGTGGCCTTGAGATTTTAAAACAACCCTGACAAGGGGTGGACAATTCCTATTGCACTATTCCCTTTGCATAGCCACAACTCATCATGACCCAAAAGATGCCCATTTGACCCCAGTTATGAAGGTCGTAGAGCATAAATCAAAGTCACTTTGAAACCGTGCCTCCTTAGGCGAAGAGTCTTTAGTAAAAGAATTGACTCAAAAAGAATAATATAGTAGCTCTTACCACGACCAGGCTACAAGAATTGCCTTAACTCTATAAGCGGTCACTGCCCGACAGATTGTCCCTTACACTTTGTCTATGTGATCGGCTGGTCTTCCCTTATGACCCTATGGTACTTGAACTTGCCATCAATCGCGTCACACTCTAGGCACTTGGAGACGTCACCTCATATAAGCAACTAGGGGCCAATGCTATGTTAATCCAGTCCACTTTAATAGGGTTCAATAGTTGTCTCTACAACCCATTTGGATATAACAAAGCACAAAAACGAGTTTTAGAAACTCAAACGATAAATGTGATTATCATATATGAACAATCAACACAATGTTATTGTTGCATATCATATAATCTGAAGTTTATTTCGTCCATGACAATGCATGACGATCTTATTAAATGCAATAAAGGCTTGGGTAGTGAATATACCATGTATTCATTCATTCCAACCTTGTGAATTGCTTTTACCTTCCATCCAACGTTATTCCTAATAACATGAATTCATCTACGTACATGTCTAGATCTCTATCTAGTGATGGGCTCTTTAACTTGAAAGATGCTCCCACTCGTTATCATGATAACTGTTAGGTATTTAGGTGTAAGGATCTACCATTAGCTACTTGTAAGCCACCTTATCCTCATCATAAAGTACTAGGTCTCTATTTGTAGAATTTATAATGATTGACTCTTCAATCATCCTTTTAGTTATTCGCTTCTTGTATAACAAAGGTACGCCTAGGATTCGGATAAATCCTTATAAGTTTGGAAATTTGGGTTTTTGTAACCTTTACCACATATCCAAATTTTCTCTACCAAACACAAGAATGTATCCCTAGTTCTCCTTGAGAACTCTATGGATGGTTTTGTAGGCTATCCAATGACATTCATGTGGATTGAATTGTTATGGGCTTGTCATGCTCCTAGCATACAATTTATTTAGGTACGTGCATGTAATGACATACATGATTGGCCTAATGGCGGAAACATTAGTACTCATGAGATCAACAACGCTTAGGTTCAGTGGATGACTATGACCCTTTCATAGTGATCCCACTTTCATCAACATGAATAACCTATTTTAACTTGTTGAAATAGATAAAGTATCTTATCAATATAAGACACTTTTTAAATGCCAAGCTAAAATCTTCTATTCCACAATAGATTTTGATTTTAGTATACATGTTGCCCTCTTTCATCCAACATTAAAATCCAACCACTCCTTTCAAAATGGTAATATGAATACGTCACTTCACAATGAGTGATACGTCGTTTACGTGGAAAACAATTTCTCTCACTGAACTTCATGTCTTTACATGATAGCTTTAACTCCCTCTGAACTTCATGTCTTTACATGACTTTAACTCCTACTGAACTTCATGTCTATACATGACCTTTCAAAAATTCGAGTGAAACTCTTATATCTTAAAATAGAAAAATCATAACCTCTTGGTAAATACCTTAGGCTTGTGTCATGTACACATCCTATTACAAATCCCTATTTGGACATGTGGTTTTGTTGTGTATCTTGTACACACCTACTATGAGGTATTTCACTGATGATTCGGATCTAAGCATAGTTACACATTAACTTAGCTTTTGAAGACATCTACATGTCTATCCATGCAACTATAATTGGACAACTCCAAATAAAACATTTTCTTTGCATAGATTCCATTTAGTTTCATAAGTCTCTTATGTTAGAAAATCGAATTTTAAAATTTCTAGGTACTTCCACTTCATAGATCATAATCTTATTACTTCAAGAACATTTTCTTTTGGTCTCGTCACTAGTCTAAGGATTCACCTAAGAACGCTTTCTTTTGGTCTCCTCACTAGTCTTGATTCTAACCTAAGAACATTTTCTTTTGGTTTCCTCACTAGTTCCTAACTAGTTTTTCGTTTTGGCTTATTTTCTCCCACTCTATCTTTAGACAAGTACAACTATTTTCTTTAAAGATAGTCTTATGAGCCACAAACAATTTTGTACTCATACTCGTGAGGGAGGTAGAAGTAACACAACATGACCTTAAGTGATCTATTAAAGACTTTATTGTAAAGACATCGAATCTTAGCTTTGAGATAGACTAGTTCTATAAGCTAAAGAGGTAAACTCATATTCATGTCAAATACTATCTCTACAAGTGGTGTGGCCAATTGGTATGGTAGATTCCCTTCTTAGAGTTCAATAACTCAATTTGACTTAACAATTGATCTTTCAAAGTGAGAATCAAATTCTTAGCCTTTTATTATAATGATCCAATCATCATAATACTAATATGATCAATTTGAGTCGATACAATTTACGTTTATTTTAATGCAAGTAGTGTATAATGATAATCTTAGAACGATAAAAGTTTCCACAAACCGAGTGACTTAGGTTGAAAACCAAGTCACCAAATATTCAATTACAACAAATTGTTCTTGAAAATAAATCTTCCATGTCCAACAAGGAAATTAAAAAGTTCTAAAAAACCATAAAACAAACAAAAAGGGGAGACAATCTCGAGATTAAGCTTCCTTAGGTCTTCAACCATGGGTGGCTACCTATGCTTCCCTTGAAGAGCCTTCTTAGGCTTGCTTGTCTTTGCCTTTATCCTTGCTAGGATGTCCTAATTAAAATAAAAAGGGTAAGAATCACAACTTGTATCTATATACCAAAGTTGAGATCATAACATAAATGATAGGGATACAAATTTACCAACGGAAACAATTTTTCCGGCTTTGATATCTCCTAGATATTTTGGGCAATTCCTCTTCCAATGCCCTATGCCATTACAATTATAGCACTTGTCCTCGGTTGAGGCACCTTTCTTGGGCTTGGGTGCTCAATAGATTTTCCCTTGCCTTTGTAGGTGGAGGGCTTCTTCCCCTTACTACCACCCCTTTTGAACTTCCCCTTACTCTTGCTATTAAAATTGAGTACATCCTTGGAGGTGCTAACATTTAGCCCCATGTCTCTCTCTGCTTGCACAAGCATCTTGTGCAACTCATGAAGAGAGGTTTTCATGTTTTGCATATTGTTGTTTACCCTAAACTGCACATATGCCTTGATTTTCCCCAAGGAGTGTAGTACACGATCAATTACGAGTTGTTCGGGAATGTCAACCCCTTGCAATTTAAGAGTCTCGACATGCTCAATCAATTTGAGTACATGAGGGCTAACTTTTTGGCCCTCTTTAAGATTCATGTCGAAAAACGCGGAAGCCGTCTCATATTGAATGATCCTCGGAGCTTGTGAAAACATGGTCACAAGCTTGGCATAGATCTCATAGGCCGTGCTCATCTTTATGGCACTCCTTTGAAGATCGGCCTCCATAGAGAAGATCAAAACATTTTTGATCGCGGCGGCTTCCTTTTGGTAAGCCTCATAGGCTCGCCTTGCGGCGGCGGTTGACCTTTCATTAGGTGTTTCGGGAGAGGCTTCGGTAAGGTAACGAAGCTTGTCGTCACCTTCCGCGGCCAAGCAAAGTTGCGCATCCCAATCGGCTAAATTAGCGTCATTCTTTTCTAACTTGCATCGATCCATGAAGGATCGAAGCCATGAGACATTCGTGAGAGTTGGAGCCTTGGTGGTGGTGGATGAACTAGCCATTGCGATTGTAGAAAGTTAACTACAAATTTTAGACATAAAGCAAATGTCAACATTTATCATTTTAAATACTTGTAAACATTTTAAACAAGTTTTAACATTTAAATAGTGACCTCTACCCAACTATTATAAATGATTTCGATATCCAAATTCATATCAACTTGGGCACGGTGAGCCGATTCATCCCTTATTAACATAATTCAGTGGATTAAATCTTTAATCGATTGTACATTAGAACTCTCGGTCGATAATATTACTTTAATATTTATCTTAAGCCCGGAACACATGCGGCTACGGTCGCGAATACTTCTGTTGAACTCAATCCAAATTTCGAAATAATAACCTTTATTACCCCACTTACCCAACGTAACAAGTTTAGTACCCCGGTGAGCCGAGCCTACTTCCTTGCGAAATTGGGATTCATGGGTTCTACATTTGGTAAGGCTTGATCTCAATTATTTATTATGAGAGGTCATGTCAATTTATCATCTATCTCGTTTAAGTGAACTAAATCGATGAATTAACGATAATTTTAATTGACACGGCCGAATATTCGATAAAATATGCATGTCATGTTATGGCGATTTGGCAATGCATGCAAACATATTAAATAAAATGCAAGCATAAAAAAAAAGAAATTCCTAGTATGGCCTTTCCTAGAATAGAAAATCATATAATCTATTACAAATTCGGAAACCAACTCCTTTGGTCCCTTGAACTTCATAAGCACACATCCCAAGGTAACCGTCTCTCTCTTAGAATTCCTTTCCGAATGGCACCGTCTTTGGGAAACTCCGGTATTACAAATAATTACAAAAATATATAATAAAAATTACAATAATTTCCTATTATACATTTTTAAAATAAAATAATAATACAATAAAAGTGATGCGAGATCACAATAAATTACAACTGAATCAATATTCCCTTACATTCCGGATAATATTGATTAAAACTAAGGCCATACATGGAAAAATTACATAATTCAAAATTACATAAATAAATTATGACATTCATAACAGAAAATGCAGCACAATAATATGTATAAAACATGCTCATTTTAAATGCCAAGTTGCTCTATAATACGGTTTATGTGACACCCTCAAATTTGCGGAAAGAAAAAAAATTATTTAAATACATAAAAGATACGAATATATAACGAAGGTGTCATTACATAATAAAAAGGTTAGTTACAAAACGAAATAATATTCTACAAAATAAATATACAAGACGGGAGACATATCTCCCGTATAAATACGGAAATAAACTAGTGTATAATAATATACAAACTATGAACCGAATATAGGTCCAAGGTAAAACTTCACTCGCTAGCTCGTCCATGTCCCCCAAATATGCAACACCACCTGTTCGACCGCATTAAATATAAACACGGAAGCCACAGTCAGTGGGGAGTACCTCCGAGTTCTCCCAGCCACGAAATGTCGAGTTTAATGAAACATGAAAAACATAAAAGCAATGTATATAGAGAATACAACACCTTAACATATATGATATGCTTCTCATGTTATGAAACAGTTAACTAACATATAACCTAGCATATGAAAGCTATCATGTGAATTCGTTAATAAAATATAACTCGAGGTAGGGAAGCTGGTATGCTGGCTCAGCGGTTACCAAGTAACATGGCCCTGATACACTCAAACCCTAATCAACACGTAATCATGTGAATCAGTTAACAACCGTTAATCCAAACTCTATCAATCCTAGCCGGCTTGCATCTCACCTTCTAGAACTCATCGAATCATACATACATGAAAGACCAATACGTCTACAAACAGGCATAAGTTCTTAGCACGGCCAATAGTCGACTTCTGTAACTCGAGGCTATACCACAAGGTAGGAAAACATCCTAGTCCTAGACTGATCAGACCTAGCGACAACAGCTATTCCGTTCCCCGTCCCATGACATAACCGTCTATGAGAAACTCTACTAGGCGACCCCCTAAGCAGAGATGGCTAGTACTTAAGCTGGTTCCACCCCCAAAACGGATTAGGCAACCATGCCCCGACTTGGATATAAACCCACCAAGCCGAGACACAAAAGCTATCAAGCGGCAAACTCCGTATGCTCGTTAAAGATAGGACGGGCCTATCAATGTCATGGTCCAAGCTACTCATTTAGAATTAGAATGGTCAAGACGCCATATATCCATAATTCTCTATGGGTACTTAGTCAACACGACACCAACCATATAATAAATCAGTCACGGGAAAACATCCTATCATGTGACTAATTGCATATCAATAATAATCAAATATCATATCGCCTCATATCTACTAAGGCTAATTCAATAATTAAATACAACCTTACTTGAAGACAAATCCCCGACCCGAGTCCCGCGACGGTCATCAGTCAAATCGGGGCTGACTAGATCTTAGTTTGACCAAACCCGTTGGATCAAACCGGCTAGAAACAGAGTCTTTATCACATAGACATAAAATCAACATATTCATTACATGTTATTTTAATAAAACTTCTAACATGTGAATTATTAAATATTACGTAAACCCCCGCTTGACTTAAATGATATCCAATTAAACTACGATCTCGTCTTATAATTTCTAACATGTGGGAAATAATAATTTTATGAAAAACCTTTTTAATTAAATATTTTACTTATTAATATTTCCCACTTGCTAAATATTACAAAACACGATAAAAATGACGATAACTCAAAAACCGTCACAAGTCCCAAAGTGGGACCCACGGCTGAGTTGGGCCGGACCCCACATGGGCTTAGATGGGCCCCACGGGCCTGTTTTGCTAAAAATGGCTGTTTTGCTTTAATTTTTCTAAAACCGATTTCTAATATTTTCCCGCATGCTTAACATAATTAAAACCCGTCAAAACAACAACCAATCAATCAAACATCGACACAACCCAAAGACCAAAACCCGGACCTACCTTGGACCAGCCCAGACCGGGTCTGAACCGGCCTGGACCGGTCTGGTTTGGACCCGGTTCAGCCCCTTCCCCACGGTTCACCAACAAACACCACCAAAATCATTTCCAACTTGTTTTAATCATCAAACAACCATTTTAACATCCATCCTTACAAAAATCATTATTATTAAAAATCATCAAAATTTGTCAAGAACACTAAAACAACATAAAACTCATAACTTAGTAAAAATCATTAAAATTCTTCAAGAACACTAAACTTGTTAAAATTTCATAAACAACATAAAAAATCATAACTTAGTAAAAATCATTAAAATTCTTCAAGAACACTAAATCATCATAAAAATTTCCTACAACTTAAAAATTATCAAGAACAATAAATCATCATAAAAATTCTCTACAACTTAAAAATCATCAAGAATCATAAAACAACATAAAAATTCCATAAAACATAAAAATCATCAAGAATCATAAAACAACATAATAATCACTACTTAACATATTACTAACTAAAAATCCATAAATCATAAAACATGAACCAAAAATAAAGATGAACCAAAATCCAAATAAATCAAATTAAAGGCTATGTTACTAACTTAACTCTTAAATACTATAACATGAGCCAAAACTAAAAACTACAAAAACAAAACTAAGGCTATGTGACATTAATTCGTCGAGTAAAACGGAATTGTTACCTTAGCTAGCCAAAATCACTTAGCACAAAATAATAAGAGGTAATAATTAAGAAAACCCTTCTACTAGTCTTCACCCAAAATATAAGAGTCTCCAAATTCGTCTTCAAACTCTTCCCCTATAAGAAATAACAAGAAAAACAATTATTAGAACTTAAACTTAATTTTCCATAATTAAATGGTGAAAACGATCTTGACGGAATTGAAAATAAACCGTACTAGAAGATGGAGAGCGAAGAGGAGATCCTAGAAATATAAATTAGGAAGGATTTAATTAAGAAATGAAGGATTTATGGAGGTTTTTCTCAAGAACGATGAAGAACGATTGATGAACGATGAAGAACACGAAGAACGATTAAATAAAGTGATGTTTTGATCTTTATTTGAGTTGTTGTAGAAATGAAAAGTTGTTGGTGAGTAAAGTGGAGTGGGTTGAGCCGTGTACATATAGGCCAAAATAGATGTCGAGTTTTGAAATTGTTGTTACGTAATTGACTCGCGTTTAATAATTATTTTACGGTAAACGATAAAAGATAAGTAACGATAAAGTTAATTTAAACTAAATATCAAAGATATTATGATATTGTAGTGAAAAATAATGAAAATATCAAGGCTTAAGAGTGGTAAGGGAGCCGTGTGATGTTGAGCTTGTCGGGTCCGATTTCGAGCGTTTTGCGTAGTTTTCGTTAACTGATCGATAAAGTAAAATAATATCTAGATATTATGATATATTAATCAAAAGAAATAAAATATCAAAGTCTATTAGAGGAGAGGGTGAGCCGTGTGGGTAAGGTGATCATCGGGTCTGTTTTTGCTCGATTTGCGTAATTTCCGTTGACGGATCGATAAAGTAATTAAATATCTAGATATTTTGATTATTTTAATCAAAATAAATAAAATATCTAATGGTGAGTGGAAAGCGATGACACGCGCTGGTGACTCATGCCAAAGTCGAGTTTCGATTTTGTTGCGCGCATTACGATGCGTCGGGAATAGTTAAATGACGTTCGATTAAAAACCGTAAAAGTTATTCTTTAAATCCGAATAAATTCAAAATATTATTTAAATATGATAAATCCTGAATAAATCTTAATAAAAATAAATCAAAAATATAATTTTTTTAAATAAAATTTCGGTCTTCAAAATCGCAAGACGAGTCGGGAAAAGTCAACGAAAGTCAAAATCGACTAAAAAGGCGGAAAAAGTCAAAATGGCTTAAAAGTTCAGAAAAGTTTAAGACGACTTAAAAATAAATAAAAAGTCAATGACGACTTTAAAAAGTCAAGGAAAAGTCAAAGACGGTTTAAAAGTCAAGAAAAGTCAAAGATGACCAAAAACGGGCTTTTCATGAAATCTTCTCAAAAATTCCAAATACAACGCGGAATTTCAAAAACGAACTCGGAACAAAATTTTTCCTATATTAAAAACTTAAGTTCTACTGAAAAGTATCCATAAGCTATTGCTTAAGCAAATTGGGTACTTTTCGGGTTGTTACAATCACCCCTCCTTTTAAAAAGTTTCGTCCTCGAAACTTAGAAGAAGGAACGTAACATATATGTAGGTCTATTTCAAAACTGTTAACAATATATTTGTAATAAAATACGGGGTCTTATCTACGGAACGGCAGGTTCTCGTCAGCATCAAGAATATCGATAGAAGGGACATAATCTTCGAACGGTTAAATCGAATAGAAAGAGGAAGGAAAGAAGGAAATTTACCTCAAGCAACGAGCTCGGGATATTTAGCTAATATCTTAGCTTCGGGTTCCCAAGTTTCTGATTCGACGTTTCCACAACGCCAAAGGACACGAACTAAAGGCACCACCTTGTTTCGGAGGTGTTTGTTAGCCCTTTCAAGTATACGAATCGGCCTTTCTTCCAAAGCCAAATTAGGTTCCAAGTCCAACACTTCTCCTGATATCTACTCGGATCCTGATATACTTGGGGGGGGAGGCTTCAACTGAGAACATGGAATCCATCATGAACTTTGCTCAATTTCGGAGGTAATTCCCAAACGATAAGCAACAGGAACCCAACATTTTAAGAAGCACTCGAACGGGCCAATTATATTTAGGACCAACTCCCTTTCACTCCAAACCGTTTCACTCCTTTCATTGGTGATACTTTAAGGAATACACGGTCATCAACATCAAATTCAAGCGCTCGTCGACGAACATCGGCATAGGATTTCTGTCTATCTTGAGCGGCTTTCATTCGTTCACGAATGACTTGAACTTGATCGATTGTTTCAGTAACAATGTCGGGACTCAACATATGATCATCTTGCACTTGATCCCAACAAACCGGACTACGGCATTTCCTACCGTATAAAGCCTCATAAGGTGACATCTTGATAGATGCATGATAACTGTTGTTATAAGAAAATTCCACCAAAGGCAACCTCTTCTCCCAAGATGTATGAAAGTCTAAAGCACACGATCGAAGAAGATCTTCCAAGGTTTGGATCGTTCTCTCGGTCTGACCATCTGTAGCGGCATGAAAAGCGGTGCTCATCAACAATTTACTACCCCTGGCTTCTTGCAACGCCGTCCAGAATCGGGAACTGAATCTCGGATCACGATCTGAAACTATATCTTTAGGAACTCCATGATAACGAACTATCTCTCTCACATATGCTTCAGCTAAGACCTCTACCCTCCAAGTTTCATTGATAGGCACGAATCTGGCACACTTGGTTAGACGGTCTACAATAACCCAGATGGCATTCTTTCCACTAGAAGTTCTAGGTAAAGCCATCACGAAGTCCATAGAAATAGACTCCCACTTCCACATAGGAATTTCCAAAGGTTGCAGCAAACCTCCGGGTCTTTGATGATCAATCTTCACCTTCTGACAAGTAAGACATCTACTAACATACTCCTTCACTTCAATCTTCATCCTAGGCCACCAGAATTGTGGTCTCAAATCCTTATACATTTTGTCACCGCCAGGATGGATAGAATAAGGAGAAAGGTGAGCTTCATCCAGTATTCTCTTCCTCAACTCGGCACTTCTCGGAACATATATTCGACCATGGTAACGAAGGTAGCCATCATTATCCACCACACAATCCTTTGCTTGCCCAAGTGATATTTTTGCTCGAATGGCGATAAAAGTAGCATCCTCCGGTAAACAAGTACGAATCTCTCGATAAAAATCAGGTTCCGCAGTCAAAGCACCAAGATAATCAAACCCTTTCCCAACGAACTGTATCTGAAGCTTCTGAAATTCGGTTACTAGTTCATCGGGTAAGGTACCAAGAGCATTCAATGAATGACTAGTCTTCCTACTCAAAGCATCCGCCACAACATTTGCTTTTCCCTCGTGATAAATCAACTCAGCATCATAATCATTCACCAACTCTAACCATCTTCTCTGCCTCATGTTCAACTCTTTCTGAGTAAAAATGCACCTCAAGCTCTTATGATCAGTATATATTCGACAATGCACTCCGATAAGATAGTGTCTCCAAGTTTTCAAGGCATGTACCACAGCTGCTAACTCAAGATCATGAGTCGGGTAATTCACTTCATGAACCCTGAGTTGTCGAGAAGCATAAGCAATAACCTTTCTATTCTGCATCAAGACACATCCCAAACCATGCTTTGAAGCATCACAATATACATCATACTCCGCTTCATCATCTGGTAAAGTTAAGATCGGTGCGGTAGTCAATCTCTTCTTCAATTCTAAGAAGGCAACTTCACATTCTTCGGTCCAAATATACTTTGCTTCCTTCTTTAGCAATTGAGTCATCGGTCTTGCTAATTTGGAGAAATCTTGCACAAACCGACGATAATAACCCGCTAAACCAAGGAAACTCCGTATCTCGGACACATTTTTCGGACTTTTCCAATCCACAACCGCCTCTATTTTAGCTGGATCGACCATAACACCGTCTTTGGAAATGACATGACCAAGGAAAGATACCTCGGGCAACCAGAATTCACATTTGGAGAACTTAGCATACCACTTTTGGCGTCGAAGAACACCCAAAATGGTTCGAAGGTGATTAGCATGTTCTTCCTCAGATTTCGAAAAGATCAGAATGGCATCAATAAATACCACCACACATTTATCAAGATACTCCCGGAAGGTACGATTCATCTGATCCATGAATATAGCTGGAGCATTAGTCAAACCGAATGGCATCACATTGAATTCGAAATGACCATCCCTCGAGCTGAAAGCAGTCTTCGGAATATCTGCTTCCCGAACGGGAATCTGATGATAACCCGATCTAAGATCGATCTTTGAGAAAGTAGAAGCACCCCGTAACTGGTCAAATAGATCATTAATACGAGGAAGAGGATATTTGTTTTTGATTGTGACACGGTTCAATTCACGGTAATCAATGCACATTCGCATAGAACCGTCTTTCTTCTTGACAAATAATACGGGCGCACCCCAAGGAGAAGAACTAGGCCTTATGAAGCCTTTCTCAATTAAATCATCGAGTTGGATTCTCAACTCCTTCAACTCAGAAGGCGCCATACGATAAGGAGCTTTGGCAATTGGTCCAGTTCCAGGAACTAGATCAATAGAGAATTCAACATCTCTTTCCGGAGCAATTCCCGGTGATTCATCGGGAAAAACATCTGGATATTCACAAACAATTGGAACATCCTTCAAAGAAGGAAGAGAAGAATCAGAAGTAGTCACTACACATAGAAATGCTTGATGACCCTTCTTCATAACATTTAACATTTTCATTGCCGAGATTAACTTCACCGTTGTTTGCTTTCTAACTCCTTGATAAGAAATACGAGCACCCAAAGGACTTTTGAGAATGATTTTCTGATCACGACATTCAAATCGTGCATGATGAGTAGCTAACCAGTCCATACCCAGAATAATATCAAACTCTTCTAAAGGAAACCGAAGAAGATTTGCAGGAAAAATAGATCCATTTATGGATATTGGAATGTCGGAATGAAGATAAGAACATGAAAATACTTCTCCAGATGGTAAAGAAATAGGAGTAGTTTCCCCGACTGAAGCTTTGAGCGGTAACTTGTCGGATAGTCTCATGGAAATAAAAGATAAGGAAGCTCCCGTATCAAACAATATTAAACACGGAAATTCATAAATAGAGAACATACCCGTCACGATATCTGGCTGTGCATCAGCCTCTGCTCGGCTCATAATAAAAATCCGACCCTTAGGTCGCCCAGAAATAACCGGTGTAGACACCGTACCCTTCCTCTCCGGACATACATTCGCCTTGTGCCCTGGTTTCTGACATATAAAGCATATAAACGGCTTGTTGAAGCAACCAACCCCAGGGTGAATAGGCATCTTGCATGTAAAGCAGACACGACCTTTAAGGTCGTTGTTGACACTCGGCACAAAGGGACGGTTTCTCTGGTTTGCCGATCCGCTCTGAAAGTTTCTCCTCTTGTTTGGAAAAGAGGGAGAAAAAGAAGGTCGAGAAGAAGGATATAAAGGTCTCTTGCCAAAGGCATTAGGAGCAACATAAGAAGCACGAGCTTCCTCGGCAATCTCCCTGATAGAACTCTCCGCCCAGATGGCATCATTATAGATCGAGACAAAAGAAGTGGAACCTCGACTGATCTTCCCCTTTATCTGGGGAGAAAGCTTTCCCAGATAAAAGAAAGCCTTGTCTTCCTCTACCCTAATAAGACGAGTGGCATAATGAGCCAACTCATTGAACCTGGTAGTAAACTCCTGAACAGAAAGAAGTCCTTGTTTAAAATCCATGAACTCCTTCAACTTTTGTTGTCTCAACTCATCGGGATAAAACCTCGCTTCCAAGAGCTCACGGAAACGAGTCCACCCGAAATTAGGCTCCAACTTAGCGGTAGGACCTGAAAGAGTCCACCACTGATCCGCTTCCTTCTCTAAGAAGTGAGAAGCTAGACGGACCTTGTCCTCTTCAAGGACATCGTAAAGAGAAAAACTCTTCTCCATCTCTCGTAACCACACCGAAAGTTTAACGGGATCAACTTCGCCATCATAGGTTTTGGCTTGACTCCTCGATAGCTGAGAAGCGACCCACGTATAACCACCGTGTCTCTCACGGTCAGGATTCGGATTTACTTGCTGGTTTTGCAAATTTTGCTGGTTTTGGATAATAACGGTAAGAGCTGCTAAAATGGTGTTGTCAATCCTCGGAGGCATCTTGCAAAAGGAAAACACAGATTAGTACTTAACATTTAGCAAGAACAAGAAGACTACAACATAAATCCTAATCTACCCATCTTCCCCTTCTATCTCACGGTTTATTATTTCTTAAGGTCAAGTTATTTATGCAAGGGTACACAAACGTGCGTCGGGAGCAAAATAGCTCTGATACCAACTGTGACACCCTCAAATTTGCGGGAAGAAAAAAATATTTTAAATACATAAAAGATACGAATACAATACGAAGGTGTCATTACATAATAAAAAGGTTCGTTACAATACGGAATAAAATTCTACAAAAGAAATATACAAGACGGGAGACATATCTCCCGTATAAATACGGAAATAAAAGTGTATCTAATAATATACAAACTATGAACCGAATATAGGTCCAAGGTAAAATACTTCGCTCGCTAGCTCGTCATGTACCCCAAAATCTGCATCACCACCTGTTCGACCGCATTAAATATAAACACGGAAGCCACAGTCAGTGGGGAGTAACTCCGAGTTCTCCCAGCCACGAAATGTCGAGTTTAATGAAACATGAAAACATAAAAGCAATGTATAAATAAAATACAAAACC
>JAIUZE010018615.1:0-22100 GCA_022085475.1 Heliosperma pusillum
CCCACAAATCACCAACCACAACATCGACCACCGACGACCACAAGACTGGCGACTGGCGACTACGGGAATGGCGACCAGTCATAGATCTGTGATGAAAGTTCAGCAACGAACATCCGGCAACGGTTTCATTGATATTTCGATTTTCTATTTGCCTTTATTAATCAACTTTGTAAATTATTGTATGCTTATAATTGATGGGATTTGATTGGGTTTGATGTCATATGATGAATTTGTTATCTGTTGGGGTTAATCTAACTTACAAAGAAAATAACTCAGATTTTTCATTTCAAGTAGTTCATTACAAATAAAGGAAACAAATTATTATGTATAGTTATATATTGAAATTATTAAAAAGAATAGAAAAAATTGGACCCGTGGGTATACCCGGACCCGACCCGGACCCAATAGGTCCGGGTATGGGTCTGTCTATTTTGGACCCTAGCG
The DNA here is from genome assembly GCA_022085475.1 of Heliosperma pusillum. Lineage (NCBI taxonomy): Eukaryota > Viridiplantae > Streptophyta > Magnoliopsida > Caryophyllales > Caryophyllaceae > Heliosperma > Heliosperma pusillum. The sequence continues at coordinate 445 of JAIUZE010018615.1, forward strand.
GGTATGGGTCGGGTATGGGTCTAAGGTGAGTGTTACGGGTCCGCGTCCAGGTCCAGGTCCGGGTCCGGGTTTTAGTGGACCCGACCCAGACCCGACCCGTTGCCATCCCTAGCTAAAACGCCAGCGGAAATTTAAATCTTTTGACTCCTTGCTTGGTTGTTATTCTTTTCTAACATACTCCAAGTACAAGCAAAACAAATTATAGAACAAAGACCGTGTTCAAAAGATAGATCGTTCAATAAATCAAAATTGCACACGGTTTAATGCACTTGTTCAAGACCCTTTTAGCTCTAATCATTATAAGCACATAAGCACGAATTGGAATCCTCTCCATTTCTATTTCTCCATTTCCTCTCACAAACTCATTAAATAATATATTCCCCTTTATACTCTATTAACCTTTAATTTTATGCATAGATTCGTATTCGTAACCGTTCGATACAGGCGGAATGCAATCTGGACCGTTGAAAGTTACTTACCTCTCCATTTCTTTTAAGGAAATGGAAAGGATTCCTCCCCATAAGCACCACCTCGTTTGATTTGTAGTGAACTATTAATTGCTTGTTCTTTTTTCTTGTATTCATATGCTCAATTTGCCTTTTTTGTTTTAAATGATCATAAATAAGTTAACCTTTTAAATTGATCATAAATAAATTAACTCGAAAATTTATGATAGACTCAATACGACTACATTACATCAATTTTGGAATGAATTTAAAACCATTGCTACATCCACTAATCTATACTACTAAGAAATCAAACAATTGATCATACGGGAAAAAGGTGTAAAATGATTATACCAAACACCCCTACGATAAGAACATGTGAGGAATTGTAGGGTCGTTCGGTGAAGAAGAGACCATGGTAAGTGAGGACATCTTTTCAATTAACTGGTTATCGTTTGTTTCGGGTGTCGTTTCCACAACCAGATGGAACAATCGCTTGAAGCTTATATAGCGAGCAAAACATCATACATTTTAACCTAGAAATAATGCGTTGATGCGAATAGGTAGAAACGACGATTAAATTGATGACCGAATAAATATGATTTAATACATATTATGAGGTGTTAATATAATTAAGGTATAATAATGATTAATGAATTGCGCCATTAAATAGTGGATTTAGAAGTTGTAGAGATGAGTAAAGGGAGGAAAAAGGAAACCAACAGTTTGATCGACTCGCTAGAATGACGTAAGTTGGAAATAGATGTTCAACAATTGTAACTAAATGATCGATTCTAGGTGGCAGAAGGTTAGCGTGTGCCACATGTCATATCAATGGAGGCTCAACTAGCCTTTTTATATTATTGTAAGATAAGGAGATGTTTTCTTCTTATTTCAACTAATCATCTCATTTTCAAGATCAACATAAGTTAATCCATGTTCTCACACTAGAAACTTGAGAAGTTCCAAATAAAAACAAGTTCATATATTTCTAATATCTTGATAATATTACTAAGGGTAGTAATATTCATATTAGTCTTATTTGTAAGGATTCCATATATATTATCCGGTATATAATATGTGGAGATTTGGGATAGTCTAGGTGCAACAAGATGAGAGTTTCTACACTTGAAACTTAAGAAGATCATCCCACATTCATTTTCGCTCAAGAATAAGAGTAAGAAGGAGTCTTACTCTTGTGCCCATATTTCGTCCACTATCAATGTAAGAAAAAAGTTTTCTTCTTATTTTAGTTGTTTTAGTTTGAATGCACGAGATCTTGCATAACTAATTAATAAGTTAACTAGTTTTTTCACCCGTGAAAATCACGGGTGCGTTTGAGATCAATTGTTTAAACTAACGCATCAATATAACCTCATTAGTGTCGTACATGTTGACATCTTTATACCTTGTATAACATCTTATTATCTACATGAGTTATGTTTTTATAGAAGTAACCGGGTAAGTATATGAATTAATATATTAATGTAACTTAAAATATTTTTAATTAATATTGGGAATTGTGATAAAAAATTAACCATGTTTGTAGGTTGTTTAGTTTTTTGTTTTCAACATTGACAAATATTTCCTTAAATAATATAATATGAAAACATGTGGTTGTATTAATAGTTTTACTGTCACAATTTTATGACGTTCCATAATATAAATTTGAGAATATTATGAAATTATAGAACTTTACGTAAAGCTAATCCCGTAAAATCTTGACATTATTATTAATATTATCTATCAAATATCTTGGGTTTCTTCAATTATGTATCCAAATTTAATTGTATAACATGTATCGATTTGTTAATTAATTGAAAATTATTGATCAATTTTTTTTTTCATGTTTCAGCATTTTTTCGTTTTATTTAGGGTTTGAAATTTTGTAGGGTATGCTTTACTTATCCGCAGTGTGTCAAAGTCAAGCATAAAGGTCGAGCCGCTAGGAAAAGTAACTGATGGGTGAGAGGGGTGTATCATATATAAGAAGGTACAAGCTGGGTTGTGGTGAGTAGCAGGCAATATGGGCTGGTGGAGTACAATTTGCTGAAAGAGACATGTCAGTTTGGTGGTGGGTTGGGCGGGGTTGATGGTTTGGGGTGGGGTGGTATTTTTCAGTATATTTGTTAAGAAAAATAAATTTGAATTTTATTCTCTGTATTTTATCATTTTGTTTTTATCTCACCTTGATAAGTTTTTTATTTGATTTTTCTTTATGTTGCTTTTCTTTGTTTTTATTTATTATAGCATGTGATTTTAATTTTTTTTTCTTTATTTCTTTTTTGAATTTTTCTCTCATCGCAAAACATTTTTTAGGATAACATGGTGGTCTAGATGATTTTTCTTAGGTACACAATTATCCTTGAAGTATGATTTATTAATTTGGCTACTCTATATAATTTTTGACGTACATTATAAGAACAAATACGCTACATAATGTTTAGGGTCTCGTTATGTATCCAATATATTGAATTGAGGGATATATAACATTTACAAATGAAATAAAAATAAGAATTATTTGACGTGTTTTTATTTTCCTTATATATCCTGTTCTAACAAAAAAACAAAAAATATATAATTTACTCTCATATTTAATTGTTGTTTAATTTGCTTTAATTTAAGAATAGAAAAACACATTAATGTTTGTTGTATTTTACTTTTATTTAATGCTATAAATTCCTTAAACTTTTTCCTTTTCTATAAAATGAAGATGATGTGAAATTTTAAACCTCTTATAAAAAGGGGAATGAAGCAATGTGATCAATTGTCTTGCGTTTTTATTATATTTATAGATTAGTTCTTCATTAGAAGTGTCTAATGAGGGGGTTAATAAACATAACATACCTACCATTTCAAATACAAAAAAATTTAACATTGTTAGATATCATACAAAATAATAATCCGATAAGAATAAATTAGTAATTAACATGTTATAATAATATAAAATAATAAAAAGATAACAATCAAGAAAATAAACATCATTTACTTATAAAAAAAATTCAAGAATACATAATAATAATAATAAAAAGACAAAAATCAAGGAAATAAATATTAATGAGTTACAGTAATGTGTTTAAATTTAAAGATACCAAACAAAAATAAGTTGGTTTTACATTGGTAACTATAGATCATCTTCTTCCTCATAATTATCATTATCTAACTCATTATTATTATCAAATTCTGGAAAAAGTTCATCGTCTTCTGAAGTATCACCAACCATTTCTCGTACCAAAACCTCATTATCATCACTATGTTCATCACCTTCAAGATCACGATTACGCTTATTTTCTTCTATTATTGATGTCAAGAGGACTCCTCCTCCTCCTCCTCCTCCTGTAAAATAAACTGATGCCAAATCTGAAACATGATCAATTATTTGTTCTTGGAAATCCATTCATCAACTGGAGCTTCACTCTTTGACCTAGTTTAGCTTTGAACACAACCGACAATTGATCTCTATCTTTCTTTGTGCTGCGATATGGCGCATAGTAAACTTGTTCGACTTGATATGCCAACACAAAAGGTTCATACATTGGATATTTCCTATTCCGATGAACTTGCACAAGTTTATAATCCTTGTGTACATTCATACCACGAGAATAATTATCCATCCAATCGCACTTAAATAGTATTGTCTTGTACAAACCATTTTCTCCAGCATAAACAAACTCTATTACCTCATCCAAAATACCATAATAATCTGCGCCATCTAGGGAACTAATACACACTCCATTGTTGATGGTAGACTTCTCTATACAGTTTTTGTTGTTAAACGTGCGAAAATTATACCCATTAATGAAGTAACGTTTCCAAGTTCTCACTTGCCTGGACGGTCCCATCGCTAAATCTTTGAGTAATTCATCATTTAAGACAACCACCTATTTCTTTTGATTGAAATAATTTAAATATTAACAACTTTTAATATTATATATATATATATATATATATATATATATATATATAGAAGCGGGATCTCGTGAGTTGAGTTTTTACGGTGAGTTGGTACTAACAGTGTGTTATTCTAGTGTTACTCTTATATTCTCATGATTCTGTAATTTTCTCATTATGTTACTTTTTGATATTTTTTTTATGTTTTGTTTTTTTACCAAGTATTATTACAGTGTTATTCTTATATATTTTATTTTTATTTTTTTTGGGGTTTCACGTGTTATTGCAGTGTTACTCTCATTTTTTTTTTGTTACCGCATGTTATTCTAGTGTTAGTCTTTATGTTATTTTTTTTACTTTTTTTTTTGTTATCATGTGTTGTTCCAGTGTTAATCTTATGTTATTTTTTTTTTTTTACTTTTTTTGTTACCACGTGTTTTTTCAGTGTTACTCTTATGTTACTTTTTTTACTTTTTTTTTTAATTCTAGTATTACTCTTATGTTATTGTTCTGTTACTCTGGTGTTATTCTTGTGTTACCGTGTTGTTACTCTTGTGTTACTATGATGTTATTCTTTCGTTACCGTGTTGTTACTCTTGTGTTACTCTGGTGTTATTCTTGCGTTACCGTGTTGTTACGCTGGTGTTATTCTCGTGTTACCGTGTTGTTACTCTTGTAGTCTTGTGTTACTCTGGTGTTATTCTTATGTTACCGTGTTGTTACTCTATTGTCGGTGTTAATATCGTATTCCAAATAAAGTTAACAAAAATGTGAGACAATCTCAAATATTAATGTTGTATTCCTCATTTAATTATATTGTTAATGAGGTGGTATCACTTGTAAAACCATTTTATAAAAATAACAATTATCATCAAATTGGACGCTGCTCACTATACTAAAGAAACGAGCAAACCAAAAAACAAAGTGTAGTACAATATCATTATCACACATTATAGTTTTGCTTTCAAATATAATCATTATCTTAAAACAGAAGCAATAACTAAACATTAATTGTTCGGAAAATCACAAGAAGAAGATGAAAGTTAATTACATTACTAATTAACAAAGGCACATCTTTTGGCAGTAATTCTCGTGAATTGTTTGATGCCTCTGAAAAGTTACATTACTGACATCATTCGTCTCGTGGCCTTATTTCCGTCAATGCTATACTATAAGTAGTCGTCGCAATTCTGAGTCCACCCCACTAACTATTCCATCTCAGACAGCCACCATAACCTGTGTGATCGCTAACCGCCGGTCAACTTTCGGATGAACTCAGGCGAAACCAGTCGATCTGTTCGTCAACCTTACTGTTACGCTTATTTCTCAGATCATATTATATTATTATTGCATCGAAAACTTAAAAAATAAAGAAAATTAAAATGGAGAATTACTTGATAGAGAGATCGTAGCGGTGAAGGCCACGCTTACGTTCGGCGACTCGCAACTGGCGCAACTCGTCAACGCCAACGACGACGTTATCTCCAACGTCAGCAACGAAGCGACATAAGATCGAGGTACTTGAATCGAGATTGTTGCAACTCTTTGTTACCGTTAAGGCTTGTTGTTTGCTGTTGGCCGCATCGTGGTTACAAGGACGAGTCAAAGGTGACTCCAATGGTGGTGATCGATGTACGTAGAGGTGGTTGAGTTCCTGTGTTTTCATGGTAAATTGGAAATTGGATGATATCAGATGAGAGAGAAAATGAAATATTGATAGGTGAGAGTTCAAGTAACGGGGAACGACGGGTATTAAATCTGGACCATTCATCTTGTATTAATTCTATGGTCCAGATTTGTGAGTACCAACTCACCATAAGATACTAAACTCACGAGAACCCAACACTATATATATATATAAAGAGAGAAAGAAATAGAGAGAGAGATAGAGAGGGAGAGAGAGAGAAAAGGGATCATGTCATCTTCCTTTGTTGAATCCATGAGTCCTTATCCAAACCCTTGAATCAAGAAGATGAGAGGCTATGATTAAAATAAAATGGAAGGCTAAGATTGTGAGACACACCAATCCAACCACCTTCAAACCCTAATACTTATACCCTTTTCCCACTCATTTTCTGTCTCATTATCTCTTATAAATTCTCTCAAATAAAACCCCCCCAAAAAAAAACCACCCAAAAAAAAACCACCCAAAAATCCCTTTCACCGGAGACCACCACCGACCACCACCCTAACTCACCTACACGGCCACCTCCACCCGCCACCACCACCTCCTTTCCGCCCACTCATGTGTCCGCCTTCTCTTTGTTCGCCTTCTCTTTTTCCGCCTTCTCCTGCCGCCTCCCCCTGTGCTTCCTCTTCCCCCTCTTCCAACCACCATCAACAACCCATCACACAACCACCCCAAGTTTCAGATATGGAAAAAATAGATCTTGGTTTTTTTAAAATTTCATATGTATTTTAAAATTTCTTATGTGTTTGGTGTATGTTATATATATATATATGTTATATATATATATATATATATAGAAATAGGATCACATAAGTCCACCTTTCTTAGGTGAGTCAATGAGTCCTATTCTTATCGCTTGGATGATAAAAAATGAATGGCTAAGATTAAAATCTAAAAGCATACTAAATAGTAATTAATAATGTCTAAACACCCACTCTCTCATAGCCACAATTTCCCATGTAAATTAATTAATCAATATATTCTCAGGTTTCCTACTCTCTTTAATCAAATTTCTTTTATCACAAATTTTCTGATTTTCTTTTCTATCTCCCTCTCCTCTCTGTGTACTCTCCATGTTTCATTCTTCCCTGCACAAAATCACACTACTGACTAAACAATCGTAGATCTAACGAAAAAGGAGGAGACTTTTGAAAAATTAACCAAAAAATAACACCCCTATCCTACCCGTAACATTGTGCTACTCATAATAAAGAAAAAATAAAATAAAATCTTATCTTCAATAATATGTTGTACGGACTAATTTACAGCCAAAACTTCAATGTGAAATAAAGTATATGAAGAGGAGTATATGACATCTAATCTTCTACTTTTTGATTGGATAAATAACCAATCCAATAAGAGCAAAGATGATTATCTATGAACAATTTTGGAAAACCTTTATGGGTAAGTCCATCTTTAATTCTTTTCTTCTTGCTTGGCGTTTTCCACCACTAAACATATATTGCGTAATTAATGAGTAAATAATCTATATTAACTAGAAAGCATGTGTTTTTTTGTTTACATTAGTATTAAAATCGGGATTTTTTTGTAGGGTTATATTGATGATGTTTTTTTTGGGGTCATGTGCAAGATGGTTGTGCGATGGTGCTTGCTTCCTCCGGCCACATGTGTGATTGACTGCTTCCCAGATATGGTCGACTGTTGGTGTTCTGGTTCTTTTCGACCTACGGACTTCGAACTTTGGTTGGTGTAGCAGGTTAAAGAAGATGTAGGGGGTCGGTTTCGGGTTTCAATGCCGAGTTCGTTGGTGCTATGTTGGTGTACAATCGGTGGTGTTGGTATGGTGCTCAATGGTAGAGGTGCAGACGGATGAGAAGCACAGTGGAGATGGTGATTTGAACTCGCCACTGCAACATGATAATGGCCATGATTTCAATTTTAAAGAGTGTAACTTCAAAATATATGCTGTGTAATTTCAATTTTAAAAGGTGTAACTTTAAATATATGGTGTGTAACTTCAGCTCACAGCTAGTGTAACTTCACAATTGCTGTAACTTTAATACACAATCAGTGTAATTTTAAAGAATGTAACTTCAAAATATATGTTTTGTAATTTCAATTTTAAAAGGTGTAACTTTAAATATATAGTGTGTAACTTTAGCTCACAACCAGTGTAACTTCATTTTACTTTTACTGTAACTTTAATAAACAATCAGTGTAATTTCATTTTGACAATGTAACTTCAATTCACAATCAGTGTAACTTCAATACACAATTAGTGTTACTTTAATCTACAATCATTGTAAGTTTAATTTTCTATGCGATAATTTCAACTAGATGGATGCAACTTCAAGTATATGGGTATATTAATTAAATTATTTCTCTTAAATATAGTGTATTTCTAGTAAATTGAGTATAACTTTAAAAGGATATTGTGTAATTTCAAGTATATATGATCCACTTCAACTATACGACTAAATTAATTGTGTAATTTCAAGTATATGGGTAAATTTAAAAAATTAATTTCAAGTAAATTGATTGTAACTTTAAGTACATATGGTGTACCTTCAATTGATACTGCAAATTCAAGTACATGACTAAATTCAATAATTAACTCCAAGTAGATATGGTATAAATTAGTTTTAATTTGAAGTAAATGTGGTGTAATTTTAAGCAAAAATGGTATAACTTTAAATATATAGTGTTTAACTTCAGTTCACAATTATTACAACTTCAATTTATAATTAGTGTAACTTTAGAATAGATTTTGTGTAACTTCAGTTCTACAAGGTGTAACTTTAAATATATAGTGTTTAACTTTAATTCACAATTATTGTAACATCAATTCATAATTAGTGTAACTTTAAAATATATTTTGTGTAACTTTAGTTTTACAAGGTGTAACTTTAAATATATAGTGTTTAACTTCAGTTCACAATTATTGTAACATCAATTTATAATTACTGTAACATCAATCAAATAAGATATGATGTAACTTCAGTTCACAATGAGTGTAAATCTAGGTAACAATTTGTGTAACTTCAATACACAATCTGTGTAATTTCAATACACAATCTGTGTAACTTTAATACACAATCAGTGTAACATCAATCACAATTAGTGTAACTTCATTTTACAATCAAAGTAACTTTAATCTTCAATGAGGTAACTTCAACCAGATGATTAAATTAATTAATAAATTTCAAATAAATATGATGTAACTTCAAGTAAATTGAGTATAACTTCTAGCGGATATTATGTAATTTGAAGTATATATGGTTCGTCCAACTTCAACTCTATGACTAAATTAATTAATTAATCTCTAGATATAGTGTAACTTCAAGTGGACATCATGTAACTTCAATAGAGATATGTTGTAACTTTAAGTAACTTCAAGTGATACTGTGTAATTTCAAGTATATGGGTAATTAAGAAAATTAATTTCAAGTAATTTGGTTGTAACTTTAAGCATACATGGTGTAAGTTTAAGTAAATATAGTGTAATTTTAAGCAGAAAAGGGTATAGCTTCAAACAAAAAGTTGTAATTTTGATAAATTAACAGAGATCGAAATTTTGAAAACTCAATGGTGTACAAAAATATTACCATTGCGACGGGCTTGAAAAATTAATAAATTTAGAATCTTGTTTCGCCTAAATCGGAGTCCGAACGAAGATTTACGGAGTCTTTTATGTACCCGATTTTACTTTACGCGGATTTGAAACTATATTCTTAAATCAAATATTTTTATATAAATCAAAACATGTTAATTTAATAAACCAGTTGATAAAAAAGAGGAACTAATTGATTAGGTTAATTGGGAATCAAAATTATGAGAGAGAAAGCATTAATTACATGTTGGGTGTGTGTCTTTTTGATTTTAATCTCAACCATTAATCTTGTAGGATCTAATGGGTTAAAGAATGACTTATGTACTCACAAAAATTTCTGGACTTATCTGAACCTGACTATATATATATATATATATATATATATATATATATATATATATATATATATATATATATATATACGAATTGAATCATGTGAGGCACCCTTCTTAGGGTGAGGCAGCTGTACCCATCATAACCATCGGATCTAAAACATATGGCCGCTTCAGATTGTGCCACGTGCCCCCTACAAAACAGATGACCACCTGAAATTTCCCCCTAATTACTCGTCATTTACTCTTCTTCCCTTCTCTCTCTTCTCATCTCAATTTTTACCCGCTTTCTCTCTCTTCCACACTCCATTTTCACTGTGCAAATCCTACGCTTGTGCAAATCCTCCATTTTTGATCTCGACCTTCGCCATTTCTTTCCTAATTTTCGAAACCTACGCTTCTCGGCTCCTTTTTCTCATCCTAATTTTCGATTAGGTACTTCTTCTCATCCTAATTTTGTTAATGCAACTCCTTAATTATTGTATAAACTTAGTTGAGCTTATTTTTTTTCCAATTTTCGCTGTTTTCTACTCTTATTTGTATCATTCATTTCTTTCCTTTAGTATTTCATACCTAGATTTCGTTTTTCTGCATTTGCGTTCATTTTCGTTCAATTAATTTCTGCATTTTTGTTCATGTACTGAGTTGAGCTTATGTTTTGCAGGTTTCGATTGTTTTCTACGCTGCTTTATCAATTCTAGTTTGATTTTGAGGTACTTTCATTACTTCTCCATTCTTTCGTGCTCTATTTGATTTTTTGTCATTTTCATGTGATTGTTGTGATGTTGAATTTAATCAGTTATTTCATACCTAGATTTTCGTTTTTAATTCAATTAATTTCGTTCATTTTCATTTTCATTCAATTTTCATTCATTTTCATGTTGAATTTATTGTTTTCTGCATTTTCGTTCATTTTCATTCAATTAATTTTTGTGATTTTGATTTTTTGCTATTGTTGTATATTTTGTTGTTTATCAAATTTTACCACAGTCTATCGAGTAGTAGTCTCACAGTCACTGCTCTCTCGTGTAATGTCTGTTGATACTAGTCGAAATCCATTGGATATATATAGGGGATCTTTGTGTGGAATACAGATTTATAAACTTCAGTGTAAATAACAAAGCTTAACATAGTGATCATTCACCAATTGAGACCATGTTTGTTGCTAGTTTTAAATTCCTCAACTGTCGGGCTACATCTTGTGAGGCCTTGGTTTCTCAAACTTGGCAGGCTATCAATAAAGGAATTTATGGTTCTCCTATGTATTGCTGTTTTGAGAGATTGAAAGTGGTTAAGCAGAAGCTTAAAAATCTTCATCAACAGCATTACTCTAGAATCTCCAGAAGCTTAAATGGTTTTTGAATCTTAACTTCTTGGGTTGTTAATCTAGGAGCTTAGTTTGTGAAACTATGAAAATAGGAATTCAAACTACATGAAACTACATGTTTATTGTTGATGTCATCGAATAGACACTGTGTTTTTTGTTTAAATAGTTTTCAAGTAGTCAAGCTACATCAAAGAATGATTTGTATACATGGCTAAAGCAAAACAATTTTCAAGTTTTCATGCGATTTTTGTGATGTTGAATTTAATCAGTGGGTTGATTTGTGTCATAAGCTTTAATCTTGTCTTCTTGTTTGACGTCTTTATATGCCTATAACTTGTGTATGACGATTCTACTTGGAGGAGATTTGGTGTTTCTTTGATTTGGTGCAATGTGATTGACTGATGTAGTGTTTATTAGTAATTAGTGTCTGATTATTTTGATTAACGCTATAATTGTTTTGTGATTTGTCTACATTTTCTTGGATTGGATTTGATGCGTTCAATTGTAGATCTTAGTTGATGTTTGGATGAAGGGAGAGTCTCTGATATAATGTTCCATTACTTAATGCTCTGAATTGTGAGCTCTGGCTTGATGCTTCGGGAGTCGCGGCTGTAGTATTTTTGATTGTCCTATAACTTCCACCTGTTTCCGTAATTATTTCGTTAATAGCATTATTGTAAATTACTTCCAGGCGTTCACTGAGATAGCATATTGAGGTATATCCTCAGTTGCCTTGATATGATGAGCTAGAGATGCTTAAGTCTTTTGGTTTCTTATTCTTTCAATTTCAATTTTCAATTTTCTTTTTTTTTGGTTTATATTCAAGTTGCAATACTATAGCTTAGGTTTGTGAAACTTTGCTTGTTGTGTTATGATTCTAGGACCGAAGTTTGTTAAACTCCATGAAAATAGGAATTTTATTTGTTAAAGTAAGTCATTTGTTTGTGAACCCCACATCTATGGTTTTTGAATCTTAGCTTCTTGGGTTGTTAATCTAGGAGCTTAGTTTGTGAAACTATGAAAATAGGAATTCAAACTACATGAAACTACATGTTTATTGTTGATGTCATCGAATAGACACTGTGTTTTTTGTTTAAATAATTTTCAAGTAGTCAAGCTACATCAAAGAATGATTTGTATACATGGCTAAAGCAAACATTGCCTTTATTTTGTAAATCTTACTTTGTAAAACTCTTGTGAACATATGAATTGACTTTATGTAAGTAAGCATTTATTTTGTGAATCCTATGCCTAAGGTTTGTGAATCTTAGTTTGTGGTGTGAGTCTAAGACTTTAGTTTGTGAAACTGCTGTGAACATAGGAATTGACTTTGTGAAAGTAGGCCATCGTTTTGTGAATCCTACATCTATGGTTTGTGAAACTACATTTTTAACAACTTATATTTGGTCATGCAAGAAAGGTGTTTTATCCTCTTGGTTAGATAATATGAAGGAGCTTGTTTGCAATCGTGAGTGCACTCCCGCTGAACCTGCTAACAAAAAAAGAAAGATTTCACATAAAATGCCTAAAATGCCTTCTTTGAGAAGTAGGATGTCTCCTTCTGGTATTTACCAATTTATCAACAATCCAACCAATAAACCATCCGATAATCAAATTTTGGCAATCAAACAAATGGGATTTGAGGGTCTCTTGCACCTTCAAACTGACACAATCCCAGGAAACTTGGCTTACTGGCTTGTCTCTACTTTTGACCTGTACAAGGGATGCTTGTTGGATGGCAATCTTCCTATTTTAGAGGAAGACATACATGCTTGTATGGGAATACAATTGGGACCACTGGTAGTTGATGAAGCACCAATCAGAGAAAAGTCTCCACAGTTTTTATCTCTTTTGGAGGACTTCAAAAGTCAATATGAAGGTGATCTAATTGACGTTAAAGTCATCCTTAGGAAACTTTCTACACAAATTGATGGTGGTGACAGTTTCAAAAGAAACTTTATTGTTGATCGGTTGTGTCGCGGTCCCGATACAAAAATAATTACCCGCACTTAGGCTAATAACATAAGGAATGTAATTAGGGAAGTAGGGTGTCGATCCTCAGGGAGTACGTGTTAACTATGAATTGCTATGGATTGGTTTTCATTTAAGTTCGAGTCACTTGAGGTGGTTGTATAAGCTATTAACATAAAATAGAATGACAAGTATGTAAATGACGATATGTAAATGACAAATATGTAAATTGCAGAATGTAAAACTAAAAACAGGAGACATACCCGATCGGGTTGTCACGTACCCGATCGGGGAAATCCTCTGATCCGAATAACAACAATTAAATTCTAACTAAAGACGATATTTAAATGACAATATTGAAAGCTTAACTAACTAAACTAATAAACTAGATAATAATAATAAAGTAAACTATCTAAGAACGGAAACGGAAAGATGATAAGTAAACTAACTATATAACAATGAAATAAACTATCTAATACGGTAAATAAACTATTTAATCAAATTGAAATAGCGAAAGAGAAATACATGTAAAAGTAATTAAAAGTCTCATAGATACCAATATTAGAATTACTATGATTGTCTAGGCCTTGTAGCGGTATATTCCTTCCGGATTCGTACCGACCTTTTAGTGGGTCCTAACGTCCTCTCAGCATGGTTAAGTCACTAAACCCCTATTGGCAGTCCTAATTCCTATCCCAACTCTCGTTATAAAGATAGAAATTGACTAATACAAACAATTGTTAATGGCCACTATACATAGTTATAGAATTTGACACGACCAAAGGAAGAAACAATTAGATGGTTCAATTGGTAACTACTCTTCTTTTAAATCATTTAACTCATAAGTCATTTCAATATTACAACTCTATTTATTTTATTTACACAATGATAATTTTACAATATTAGAATTAATCTAATTTATATGATCATGTGATTAAGTAAATTAACAAGAAAAAGATGTACGAAATTAAACTGTGAAATATAAATACTAAAGTGATTATGGTGATTATATTAATAGTGATTCTAGTGATAATTTTTAGGATTATATGATTAGGTAAAATATAATGTTACATGCTAAGTAATATTTTTGGTTTTAACTAGATTAATTTTAGATTGATTTCCTAATAACAACAATATTATGAGAATGATACTAGTGAGACTATAATTCATGTTGATTAAAATTGCATAAGTGAATCAAGGATAGAGAATTACCGTAATTGGAATGCGATTATGTAAGAAATAAAGTAAAGAACGATTATCCAACCCAATAACAAAAACTTATAAAAATAGTAAAGACACACTAAGAAATAAACTAAAAACTTGTAAGAAAGAAACAAACTATGAAATGTGTTATTGTATGATAAGAGATAAGTATATGATGATAAGATGATAATAGATAATTGGATGATAATTGTGTGTGATGATCATTGGCTTTTATAGAGATGCATGGCTGCTGATCCCTCGTCCAAATTCGTACCCTAGTCAAAGCATTAATGCACTCATTTAAGCTCGGTTGAAGAAGAGCCAAGTAACGTCCAATTGCAGAAATACCCGATCGGGTATATGGCAATCCGATCGGGTATATGTGTAAGATGGATTTTCCGTCTTTTCATCTTAGGCACGGAATCCTATGCCTTGGTCTTGGTCAATGTAATACAGGATTGGGCTTGGGCTGATCTTCTCTTGACTTGGGTTGATATTTCCTTTTAAAGTTCAAAGCCAAAATCCAAATTGAGTCCATTCGAGGAAGGATGTAGCGGAATCGTAATCAAATCGTGAACTGGCTATCATCAATTCCTTGAAAACTCGTATCCTTGTGTCTTTGCTCCATAAAGTAGGAAAATATAGCAAAACCGCTTCATTTCCTATAAAACGAGTCAAAACACGGAAAAGAACTAGAATAGCAATATTAGCTCGTTAATCACTTGACAAAGTGCATAAATCGTATGGATAGGAGCTAAAATGGGGGATAAATTAGTACAAAATATCACTTATCAAACTCCCCCAAGCTAAACCCTTGCTTGTCCTCAAGCAAACATAACAATCAAAACTAGGACAAGGGTAGCTAACGATGATCAATCTATCATACAAATCTCAAAAAGTAAGCTCTTAATAAGTAGATGAATCATAAGCCCGCAGCAACAAGGGCGAAGGGAAATGCGAATCATGGTTGAGATTTACATAACGGCGCAGCATAGAAAATATTCTTTGGACCTTTTCAGCTCTTGCATGATCTTTTTGACAATGGACTCTTACGGTACACTCTTCACTCAAATTTTTGTAAAATATGAAATATTGGTTCAAATTTGAAGTGACACTCACCTATCTACAACTTATAAGAATGTGCCCGCAGTTTAGTATGGTAGACAATCCAAAACCATTAAGTAAAACTAATCATGATCGAAATGTAATATAGGAAGCATTAGAAAAGTAAAGAAGAGGCTTGGGAAATTTGGGTAAGAAGGTGGACAAATGATTTTGGTCAAGTGGAGCTTAAAGTCAAGCTAGTAATAACCAAATGTGTAGTGGATACTCAATCCAAATCATACCAATTTCCATCAACAAAAGTCAACGCCAAAAGCAGTATATTGGCTTATTAAACATGAAAATCCAAGTTACGACTTCTGTAACACCCGCAAATGTACCCTATTTTTATAGTAAAAATATTTTACGGATACTTTTCAGTGAAATTTAGTTTTAATCGTAAATTTAATTTTCCGAGTCGAATTTAGAATTTCCGAGTTCGTGTTTGGAATTTCCGCGAGATTCCATGTGAATCCCGTCTTAAGGCGACTTTGACTTTTGTTGACTTTTTCCTTACACAACTCATACTCCCTCCTTAACCTATTTTTCATTCATTTCAACACAACACTTACTTCATCCTTAAGAAACCATCAAAACCCTTGCCTCCATTTTGATCCATCTTTGAATCATCATATCTCGATCGTTTCTTGCTCAAATTCTCGTAAGTTCGTCTTATTCTTCCCCTCTCATCTTCCTCTATCCGTATTGGTAATAAAATTACCGTCTTTCTCGCTTTTTAAATTATCCGTCTTTCTCAAGGTGAATGATATTCATCTTTTATTATCTAATTGTATGTAGGTGGAGACTAGGAAGGCTTAGAAATCGTTTAAAGACGCAATAAGGTAACGGTGAAGGGTTACTCGATATCATTTACGTGTTTTACATGCTTCTATGTTAGAATTCGTATTTAGAATACGATTAGTAAGCTTAGGAATCATGTTATGAATAATGAATGTTGTTATTTGATGATTGTTGATGATGAATATTGATTGTTGATAGTTATTAGAAGTGAATTATGAGAATTGAAATGAATTGAACAAGTAATGAAGGCTCTCGGGTGGAGTTGTGCTCCCAGCCGGGTGACCGGCCGCCGGTCTGCCCACCGGCTGGGAACACATCAGTGAGAACATTGGATTTTTTTTGTATAGGGGTGGTCCTGGCCGGGTGCCCGACCGCTGGTCTCCAGACCGGCCAGGAACACATGCCCTGTTTTTGGTGATTTTTGGTTTTAGCTTGTGCTCCGAGCCGGGGTACCGGCCGCCGGCCTCCAGACCGGCCTGGAACACGGCTGTGTTTTTCTCATATAATTTCTAAAACTCGTAATTTATAATAGTTCGCATGATTCGTTTATCGTATAATTTTACTTAGTGACTTATAATATTCATGTTTTGGATATATGATATTTCATTCACTTGTATCACATGTTTTGTGACGGTTTTTGGTATGTCCCACTTTGAGTCGGTTTTTACAAATGATACGGTTTGAGCACTATTTTTTCTTGTGCTTTGTGCTCTCATTCCCTTGGCTACCTCCATGTTCGTAAGGCTGGAATGTCGGAACGGGGAGGTATCCTACTGCTTAAATGCATGTGTTAGTGGGCATACGACGACGTTGTTGGGAGTTGAACGCATTGCGTTGATCGACCCGACCGTCAAATGTTGTGTACTTGCGAGGTGGTGTTATTTGCATGTAGCGTACCGCTTGTTATGAGGTTTGTGCTCTTTTCCGCCTCTTTCGTGAATTGATCTACCGAGTCTTGGATGCGAAATGTGATCGCATGTCGAATCGGAAAATGTGATTCCGAGAATCTGGCCAGGTTTAGATTAGGAGCCTTATCGTTCCTACCAGGAGGAAATTAGTCTACATATACGAAATGTGATCGTGTATGCGTTCAGGGAAATGTTATCTCGTGGATTGCCTTTTAATCATACTTGCCATGTACAACGGTGCTAGTGCGTTTCATTTACCGTGAGAGATGTCGCTTTGTCGTCGTCTTTGAATGCGTGATTCATTGATTTTATTCATGGTCATTGCATGATTGACATCGTCAATGTATTGTATGTTTGAATGGATGATAATATGATGGATTTATTGTGATCATCGCATGACTTGGCATGGTTTGTTTGTTGAGTCTCAATCTTATCAAACTTATACCGCTAACGGTGAGATGCAAGCCCTAGTGAGCGTATTCGGTTGCCTAAGAGTGTCTTCCCCGAGTCTTTGTATATTATGATGGATTCGGACTTGTAACTCGTATGCTCTTATTATGATGTATCGAATTGCCTATCTATCCTTATTGTATCTCACATGTATAATTATATATGCATGCTTCTACTTTGTATTTCCTTTTATGTACGTTTAATGTGATATGGCTGGGAGAACCCGGAGTTACTCCCCACTGACTGTGGCGTTCATGTTTTTCATGGATGAACAGGTTGCTTGATTGAAGGGCTTTTTGCTTGTGGTATTTTGGGTTCAGGTGTGAGCTAGCGGGCGTTGTCCCTGGATGAAACACCTCTAGACGTTGATTAGCTAGTTGCTAATGACTTTGTTGTTGGTTAACATTTTGAGAGACTACGTCTCTTGTAGTATTTTATATTTGGTTTGTAATTACTGACATTCCTCGTATTTCTATCTTGCATGTATAAAGGTTTTTAAAATACCGTATTTTCCGATTTATATATCACATGCTTGTTATGTTTTATTTCCGCATTCGCGAGGGTTGTCACAACTTCCCATAATTTTTCTTTCTTTTCTTTTCATGGAAGCGTTTTTCCTCTTTTTCTTTTCTTTTTTTTTTCTTTTGAGCTTTTTAAATTCATTTTTTTCATTTTTCATCATTTTTCAAAGCTCTTTTTTTTTTTTTTTTCTTTTTCTCTTTCACATCAAAACCAGGGAATCAGCAATCTTGAGACAAGTTCACACCAAATGGTGGCATTATCAGAACATCGCAAAAGCACAGAACACCCCTACACATATTGTTGGTTACTAGCTCAACCAGGGTAGGCAATATTATAATGTAGCTAGGAAGAAGGGTGTTTTTGCGAAATGTGAACAAGAGATTGAATGGCTTCAAAATGTAGATCATGACGGTAATACTTATAGAAAATGGAATAAAAACCATACTTATGCGTTTTGATGTAACACAGACTATAAGGAGAAACTACTCACTCCTAAACTGGGATCGGGTTCAGATGTACCGACCACTGGAGGCTCTACCTTACAATATGAGTAGCTTGCCAAAGTCAAGATCAAGCTTAATTAAGTCCAAATACAATTTTCTACCTACTGTGTACAAGACATCCCCATGAATGCATAATTCCTCATAAAATAACGAAACATCATCTTATAAAAACTATAAAATGAGAAATGTAAGATGGAAATGATCTTTTTTTTTTTTTTGATTTTTCGATTTTTCATTAAAAACTAAAAAGAAACTAAGAAAATTAAAAGAAAATAAACTAAAAAGAAAACTAAAAATCTACATGCAATCCTAAATGCAGTTCCTAAATGCAAATCCTCCCCCAAGCTAAAACTTCACATTGTCCTCAATGTGCAGGCAATTATAACAGAAACAAACCGAGAAACGGCTGATAGCACATGAAACCGAGAAACGATATGAAATTCTAATGGGAAAAAAGGGCTTAAAAAGAAAAACAAAAAAATGCGAAAAATAAAGGAAAGAAATAAAATTCTTACAAAATGTCTAGCCTCCCCCAAGCTAGTATAAACAAGGGGAGCTCATCATCAAATCACAAAGGCCACCAGCTACGACCTCTCCTCTCAGAAGGAGGTGGCTCGGATGCGGATCCAGAAGCATCTGTATAGTAGGTATCATCTGCAGAATAATAACTACCACGAGAAGCAATGATCCCGGTTGGGTTGCTAGCACCTAAGGACTGGTACTCTCCTACTTGGTGATCTCCAAAATCACCTCTATACCCCCCAAAACTCTCGACGCCATAGTCGGTTCCACAGTAATCCGGTCCGGTCTGCTGCACACCTGCATCATAAATAGTACCATACCCCCCTTCGGGCCAAGTATAAAAAGACGGGTGGGGGCCCTCAGGTCTAATCACACCTTGCCTAGCAAAGTGATCATAGATGGGGTGCAAAGCAAGCTGCTGGTCGAACTGAATTCTATTAACAGACAAGGTTAGGGCTTCAAACATGGCGGTCACATCGCCCGCATCATGGGACTAGTGAAAGGATGATCCTACCTCAGGGCGGCAGGATCTAAGTTGAACAGGGGGGTCAATGTGGGTAATATCCCCAAGAGGAAGGTAGTAAGTAGGTCGGGGTAAGATAGTCTCACCCTCTTGAAGTTGAGGACGCTGCCGAAGAAATGGAATTTGCTCTAACTCGGCGGTCAACTTGACCGAATCACGGCCAGCTATCCTCCAAATCATATGGGGGTGAGAGGCACGAAACCAGTTGAGCTGAAAAAAATAAGCGTAATCCAACCCATTTCCCATCTGGGTGGGAGGTGTAGTCAATGCCTGGAGGTCGGTGGTGGCTTGGTTAAAACCACAAACTCGCATAGCAAGGTGAGTGATAAGACCTTCATAGACAATGACAGTGTTCTTAGGATTAATAGCTTTGGTCAACTGAACAGCAAAATGATACGGTATACTAATAGACCATGGTTCATCACCATTTACATTCAAAAATCCTCCTAACATTTCTAACTCCACTCGTCTCACCAAATGAGGCTCAGCACGACCCAAGAAGGTCCATCCCATGAATCGTTGCCAGATTCTAATGGTGGGATGATGGATATGTTGATGTGGGACATGGTCCCAATGAGAGACAGGGTAAGTCGAAATAGAACTCCAAAGCAGGCTAACATCGAAGCCTTCCGGAGGTGAGGTAACAGTATCCTCGGTGGTGAGACCAAAATATCTAGCAAAGTTCTCTAAGTTCATATTATAATCATCATTAAACAAGCGAAACTGAACTTGAGGCATAGTATTTCTATTTCTAGACCTATGTAACTCGAATGAGCTTAAGAAATCAAGGGTTAATTGAGGGTAGGTATCATAGCTAAAGTTCATACTAGCATGCATACGTAGGCCCCTAAATAACACTTTAACATTGTGACACCCTCAAATTTGCGGAAAGAAAAAAATAATTTAAATAAATAAAAGATGAGAATACGTTTCTAATAGGTTCACTTTAGTGAAAATCGGTACATTTTAAAACCGGAACCTACTATTAAATATATTCATCATAAGAAGGTGTCTTAAATAAAAAGGTTCATAACAAATACGGAAATAATATTATACAATAAAAGTATCTGAAACGGGAGACATATCTCCCGTATAAATACGGAAATAAAAGAGTGTATAATAATATACAAACTATGAACCGAATATAGGTCCAAGGTAAATACTTCGCTCGCTAGCTCGTCAATGTACCCCAACATATGCATCACCACCTGTTCGACCGCCTTAAATATAAACACGGAAGCCACAGTCAGTGGGGAGTAACTCCGAGTTCTCCCAGCCACGAAATGTCGAGTTTAATTAAACATGAATAACATAAAAGCAATGTATATGGAAAATACAAAACCTTAACATATATGATATGCTTTTCATGTTATGAAACAATTAACTAACATATAACCTAGCATATGAAAGCTATCATGCGAATCCGATAACAACCTATAACACGAGGTAGGGAAGCTGGTATGCTGGCTCAGAGGTTACATTTAAAACATGGCCCTGATACACTCAAACCCTAATCATACAAAATATCATGTGAATCAGTTAACAATTCGTGTAATCCAAACTATACTCAATTCCTAGCCGGCTGCATCTCAAATTCTTTTTAGGGACTCCTAGATCATTAAACATGCAGATCTGCAATACTTCTACAAACAGGCATAAGTTCTTAGGACAGTCAATAGTCGACTTCTGTAACTCGAGGCTATACAACAAGGTAGGAAAACATCCTAGTCCTAGACTGATCAGACCTAGCGACAACAGCTATTCCATTCCCCGTCTCATGACCAGAAGTACACAAGATACTCTACTAGGCGACCCCCTAAGCAGAGATGGCTAGTACTTAAGCTGGCTCCATCCACAAAGTGGATTAGGTAACCATGCCCCGACTTGGATATAAA